>CP092720.1:9679239-9736978 GCA_030273425.1 Microplitis manilae | reverse complement strand
TGTCTACGCCTCTTCGTTTCAGACTACTACTCTTACTAGTACGAGCCAGCGTCAAAATATATTGCTATTTTCGACTTTTTATCGTACAAGTATATGGAGGTGGATACCTCCCAATGTACTCTTAAAAAAATATTTCTTTATACTTGTACATTGCCAATTTTGATACAATTTGTACAAAGTTTGCATTTTGATTTGACATACTTGTCATAATTTTGTATATAAAGGCTTTCAAGTCCACCACCCAGACTTAATTTTATTTTCATAAGCCATAATACAGAGTAATTTTGTCCTTAGTATATATAAGGATTTAGAAGTAAGGCGTTGACTACGCCTTTTTCTTTTAGACTACTACTCTTACTAGTAACTGCCGGCGTCGAAATATATCGCTATTTTCAACTTTTTATCATACAAGTATATGGAGGCGGATACCTCCCAATGTACTCTTAAAAAAAAATATTTCTTTATACTTGTACATTGCCAATTTTGATACAATTTGTACAAAGTTTGCATTTTGATTTGACATACTTGTCATAATTTTGTATATAAAGGCTTTCAAGTCCACCACCCAGACTTAATTTTATTTTTATAAGCCATAATACAGAGTAATTCTGTCCTTAGTACATATAAGGACTTATAAGTAAGGCTTTGTCTACGCCTATTTGTTCCAGACTACTACTCTCACTAGTACGAGCCGGCGTCAAAATAAATTGCTGTTTTCAGCTTTTCGACATACAAGTATATGAAGGCGGATACCTCCGAATGTAGTTTTAAAAAAAATATTTTTTTATACTTGTACATTGTCAGTTTTGATACAATTTCTACAAAATTTGTAGTTGGATTTGCCATACTTGTCATATTGTTGCATATATAGGCTCTCAAGTCCAGCACCAAGACTTTAGTTTTATTTTATTAAGCCATAATATAGAGTAATTTTGTCCTTACTATATATGAGGACTTATTAGTAAGGCTTTGTCGACGCCTGTTTAGTTTGAACTACTATTACAAGTACAAGCCGGCGTCATAATATATTGCCATTTTCGACTTTCTATCATACAAGTATATAGAGGCGGATAGCTCCCAATGTACTATTAAAAAAAAATATTTCTTTATACTTGTACATTGTCAATTTTGATACAATTCCTACAAAATTCGCAGTTGGATTTGACATACTCGTCATATTTTTCTATATATAGGCTCTCAAGTCCACCACCAAGACTTTAGTTTCATTTTCATACGCCATAATACAGAGTGATTTTGTCCCTAATACATATAAGGACTTATAAGTAAGGCTTTGTCTACGCCTCTTTGTTTCAGACCACTACTCTTACTAGTACGAGCCAGCGTCAAAATAAATTGCTGTTTTCAGCTTTTTGACATACAAGTATATGAAGGCGGATACCTCCGAATGTAATTTTAACGAAAATATTTTTTTATACTTGTGCATTTTCAATTTTGATACAATTTGTACAAAATTTGCATTTTGATTCGACATACTTGTCAGATTTTTGTATATATAGGCTCTCAAGTCCAGCTCCAGGACTTAATTTTTATTTTTTTAAGCTATAATACACAGTAGTTCCGTCCTTAGTACATATAAAGACTTATAAGTAAGGCTTTGTCTACGCCTTTATGTTTCAGATTACTACTCTTACGAGTACGAGCCGGCAACAAAATATATTGCTATATTCGACAATTTATCCTACATGTATATGGATGCGGATACCTTTCATTGTACTCTTAAAAAAAAATATTTTTTTATACTTCGACATTGTCAATTTTGATACATCTCGTACAAAACTTGCATTTTGATTTGAAATATTCGTCATATTGTTGCATATATAGGCTCTCAAGTCCACCACCAAGCCTTACGTTTTATTATCGTAGACCATAAGACAGAGTAATTTCGACTTTAGTACATATAAGGACTTATAAGTAAGGCTTTGTCTACGCCTCTTCGTTTCAGACTACTACTCTTACTAGTACGAGCCAGCGTCAAAATATATTGCTATTTTCGACTTTTTATCGTACAAGTATATGGAGGTGGATACCTCCCGATGTACTCTTAAAAAAAAATATTTCTTTATACTTGTACATTGCCAATTTTGATACAATTTGTACAAAGTTTGCATTTTGATTTGACATACTTGTCATAATTTTGTATATAAAGGCTTTCAAGTCCACCACCCAGACTTAATTTTATTTTTATAAGCCATAATACAGAGTAATTTTGTCCTTAGTATATATAAGGATTTAGAAGTAAGGCGTTGACTACGCCTTTTTCTTTTAGACTACTACTCTTACTAGTAACTGCCGGCGTCAAAATATATCGCTATTTTCAACCTTTATCATACAAGTATATGGAGGCGGATACCTCCCAATGTACTCTTAAAAAAAAATATTTCTTTATACTTGTACATTGCCAATTTTGATACAATTTGTACAAAGTTTGCATTTTGATTTGACATACTTGTCATAATTTTGTATATAAAGGCTTTCAAGTCCACCACCCAGACTTAATTTTATTTTTATAAGCCATAATACAAAGTAATTTTGTCCTTAGTACATATAAGGACTTATAAGTAAGGCTTTGTCTACGCCTATTTGTTTCAGACTACTACTCTTACTAGTACGAGCCGGCGTCAAAATAAATTGCTGTTTTTAGCTTTTCGACATACAAGTATATGAAGGCGGATACCTCCGAATGTAGTTTTAAAAAAAATATTTTTTTATACTTGTACATTGTCAGTTTTGATACAATTTCTACAAAATTTGTAGTTGGATTTGCCATACTTGTCATATTGTTGCATATATAGGCTCTCAAGTCCAGCACCAAGACTTTAGTTTTATTTTATTAAGCCATAATATAGAGTAATTTTGTCCTTACTATATATGAGGACTTATAAGTAAGGCTTTGTCGACGCCTGTTTAGTTTAAACTACTATTACAAGTACAAGCCGGCGTCATAATATATTGCCATTTTCGACTTTCTATCATACAAGTATATAGAGGCGGATAGCTCCCAATGTACTATTAAAAAAAAATATTTCTTTATACTTGTACATTGTCAATTTTGATACAATTCCTACAAAATTCGCAGTTGGATTTGACATACTCGTCATATTATTCTATATATAGGCTCTCAAGTCCACCACCAAGACTTTAGTTTCATTTTCATACGCCATAATACAGAGTGATTTTGTCCCTAATACATATAAGGACTTATAAGTAAGGCTTTGTCTACGCCTTTATGTTTCAGATTACTACTCTTACGAGTACGAGCCGGCGTCAAAATGAATTGCTATTTTCGACAATTTATCCTACATGTATATGGATGCGGATACCTTTCATTGTACTCTTAAAAAAAAATATTTTTTTATACTTCGACATTGTCAATTTTGATACATCTCGTACAGAATTTGCGTTTTGATTTGACATACTCGTCATATTGTTGCATATATAGGCTCTCAAGACCACCACCAAGACTTACGATCTATTATTGTAGACCATAAGACAGAGTAATTTCGACTTTAGTACATATAAGGACTTATAAGTAAGGCTTTGTCTACGCCTCTTCGTTTCAGACTACTACTCTTACTAGTACGAGCCAGCGTCAAAATATATTGCTATTTTCGACTTTTTATCGTACAAGTATATGGAGGTGGATACCTCCCAATGTACTCTTAAAAAAAAATATTTCTTTATACTTGTACATTGCCAATTTTGATACAATTTGTACAAAGTTTGCATTTTGATTTGACATACTTGTCATAATTTTGTATATAAAGGCTTTCAAGTCCACCACCCAGACTTAATTTTATTTTCATAAGCCATAATACAGAGTAATTTTGTCCTTAGTATATATAAGGATTTAGAAGTAAGGCGTTGACTACGCCTTTTTCTTTTAGACTACTACTCTTACTAGTAACTGCCGGCGTCGAAATATATCGCTATTTTCAACTTTTTATCATACAAGTATATGGAGGCGGATACCTCCCAATGTACTCTTAAAAAAAAATATTTCTTTATACTTGTACATTGCCAATTTTGATACAATTTGTACAAAGTTTGCATTTTGATTTGACATACTTGTCATAATTTTGTATATAAAGGCTTTCAAGTCCACCACCCAGACTTAATTTTATTTTTATAAGCCATAATACAGAGTAATTCTGTCCTTAGTACATATAAGGACTTATAAGTAAGGCTTTGTCTACGCCTATTTGTTCCAGACTACTACTCTCACTAGTACGAGCCGGCGTCAAAATAAATTGCTGTTTTCAGCTTTTCGACATACAAGTATATGAAGGCGGATACCTCCGAATGTAGTTTTAAAAAAAATATTTTTTTATACTTGTACATTGTCAGTTTTGATACAATTTCTACAAAATTTGTAGTTGGATTTGCCATACTTGTCATATTGTTGCATATATAGGCTCTCAAGTCCAGCACCAAGACTTTAGTTTTATTTTATTAAGCCATAATATAGAGTAATCTTGTCCTTACTATATATGAGGACTTATTAGTAAGGCTTTGTCGACGCCTGTTTAGTTTGAACTACTATTACAAGTACAAGCCGGCGTCATAATATATTGCCATTTTCGACTTTCTATCATACAAGTCTATAGAGGCGGATAGCTCCCAATGTACTATTAAAAAAAAATATTTCTTTATACTTGTACATTGTCAATTTTGATACAATTCCTACAAAATTCGCAGTTGGATTTGACATACTCGTCATATTTTTCTATATATAGGCTCTCAAGTCCACCACCAAGACTTTAGTTTCATTTTCATACGCCATAATACAGAGTGATTTTGTCCCTAATACATATAAGGACTTATAAGTAAGGCTTTGTCTACGCCTCTTTGTTTCAGACCACTACTCTTACTAGTACGAGCCAGCGTCAAAATAAATTGCTGTTTTCAGCTTTTTGACATACAAGTTTATGAAGGCGGATACCTCCGAATGTAATTTTAACGAAAATATTTTTTTATACTTGTGCATTTTATATTTTGATACAATTTGTACAAAATTTGCATTTTGATTCGACATACTTGTCAGATTTTTGTATATATAGGCTCTCAAGTCCAGTTTCAGGACTTAATTTTTATTTTTTTAAGCTATAATACACAGTAGTTCCGTCCTTAGTACATATAAAGACTTATAAGTAAGGCTTTGTCTACGCCTTTATGTTTCAGATTACTACTCTTACGAGTACGAGCCGGCAACAAAATATATTGCTATATTCGACAATTTATCCTACATGTATATGGATGCGGATACCTTTCATTGTACTCTTAAAAAAAAATATTTTTTTATACTTCGACATTGTCAATTTTGATACATCTCGTACAAAACTTGCATTTTGATTTGAAATATTCGTCATATTGTTGCATATATAGGCTCTCAAGTCCACCACCAAGCCTTACGTTTTATTATCGTAGACCATAAGACAGAGTAATTTCGACTTTAGTACATATAAGGACTTATAAGTAAGGCTTTGTCTACGCCTCTTCGTTTCAGACTACTACTCTTACTAGTACGAGCCAGCGTCAAAATATATTGCTATTTTCGACTTTTTATCGTACAAGTATATGGAGGTGGATACCTCCCGATGTACTCTTAAAAAAAAATATTTCTTTATACTTGTACATTGCCAATTTTGATACAATTTGTACAAAGTTTGCATTTTGATTTGACATACTTGTCATAATTTTGTATATAAAGGCTTTCAAGTCCACCACCCAGACTTAATTTTATTTTTATAAGCCATAATACAGAGTAATTTTGTCCTTAGTATATATAAGGATTTAGAAGTAAGGCGTTGACTACGCCTTTTTCTTTTAGACTACTACTCTTACTAGTAACTGCCGGCGTCAAAATATATCGCTATTTTCAACTTTTTATCATACAAGTATATGGAGGCGGATACCTCCCAATGTACTCTTAAAAAAAAATATTTCTTTATACTTGTACATTGCCAATTTTGATACAATTTGTACAAAGTTTGCATTTTGATTTGACATACTTGTCATAATTTTGTATATAAAGGCTTTCAAGTCCACCACCCAGACTTAATTTTATTTTTATAAGCCATAATACAAAGTAATTTTGTCCTTAGTACATATAAGGACTTATAAGTAAGGCTTTGTCTACGCCTATTTGTTTCAGACTACTACTCTTACTAGTACGAGCCGGCGTCAAAATAAATTGCTGTTTTTAGCTTTTCGACATACAAGTATATGAAGGCGGATACCTCCGAATGTAGTTTTAAAAAAATATTTTTTTATACTTGTACATTGTCAGTTTTGATACAATTTCTACAAAATTTGTAGTTGGATTTGCCATACTTGTCATATTGTTGCATATATAGGCTCTCAAGTCCAGCACCAAGACTTTAGTTTTATTTTATTAAGCCATAATATAGAGTAATTTTGTCCTTACTATATATGAGGACTTATAAGTAAGGCTTTGTCGACGCCTGTTTAGTTTAAACTACTATTACAAGTACAAGCCGGCGTCATAATATATTGCCATTTTCGACTTTCTATCATACAAGTATATAGAGGCGGATAGCTCCCAATGTACTATTAAAAAAAAATATTTCTTTATACTTGTACATTGTCAATTTTGATACAATTCCTACAAAATTCGCAGTTGGATTTGACATACTCGTCATATTATTCTATATATAGGCTCTCAAGTCCACCACCAAGACTTTAGTTTCATTTTCATACGCCATAATACAGAGTGATTTTGTCCCTAATACATATAAGGACTTATAAGTAAGGCTTTGTCTACGCCTTTATGTTTCAGATTACTACTCTTACGAGTACGAGCCGGCGTCAAAATGAATTGCTATTTTCGACAATTTATCCTACATGTATATGGATGCGGATACCTTTCATTGTACTCTTAAAAAAAAATATTTTTTTATACTTCGACATTGTCAATTTTGATACATCTCGTACAGAATTTGCGTTTTGATTTGACATACTCGTCATATTGTTGCATATATAGGCTCTCAAGACCACCACCAAGACTTACGATCTATTATTGTAGACCATAAGACAGAGTAATTTCGACTTTAGTACATATAAGGACTTATAAGTAAGGCTTTGTCTACGCCTCTTCGTTTCAGACTACTACTCTTACTAGTACGAGCCAGCGTCAAAATATATTGCTATTTTCGACTTTTTATCGTACAAGTATATGGAGGTGGATACCTCCCAATGTACTCTTAAAAAAAAATATTTCTTTATACTTGTACATTGCCAATTTTGATACAATTTGTACAAAGTTTGCATTTTGATTTGACATACTTGTCATAATTTTGTATATAAAGGCTTTCAAGTCCACCACCCAGACTTTATTTTATTTTTATAAGCCATAATACAGAGTAATTTTGTCCTTAGTATATATAAGGATTTAGAAGTAAGGCGTTGACTACGCCTTTTTCTTTTAGACTACTACTCTTACTAGTAACTGCCGGCGTCAAAATATATCGCTATTTTCAACTTTTTATCATACAAGTATATGGAGGCGGATACCTCCCAATGTACTCTTAAAAAAAAATATTTCTTTATACTTGTACATTGCCAATTTTGATACAATTTGTACAAAGTTTGCATTTTGATTTGACATACTTGTCATAATTTTGTATATAAAGGCTTTCAAGTCCACCACCCAGACTTAATTTTATTTTTATAAGCCATAATACAGAGTAATTTTGTCCTTAGTACATATAAGGACTTATAAGTAAGGCTTTGTCTACGCCTATTTGTTCCAGACTACTACTCTTACTAGTACGAGCCGGCGTCAAAATAAATTGCTGTTTTCAGCTTTCCGACATACAAGTATATGAAGGCGGATACCTCCGAATGTAGTTTTAAAAAAAATATTTTTTTATACTTGTACATTGTCAGTTTTGATACAATTTCTACAAAATTTGTAGTTGGATTTGCCATACTTGTCATATTGTTGCATATATAGGCTCTCAAGTCCAGCACCAAGACTTTAGTTTTATTTTATTAAGCCATAATATAGAGTAATTTTGTCCTTACTATATATGAGGACTTATTAGTAAGGCTTTGTCGACGCCTGTTTAGTTTGAACTACTATTACAAGTACAAGCCGGCGTCATAATATATTGCCATTTTCGACTTTCTATCATACAAGTATATAGAGGCGGATAGCTCCCAATGTACTATTAAAAAAATATTTCTTTATACTTGTACATTGTCAATTTTGATACAATTCCTACAAAATTCGCAGTTGGATTTGACATACTCGTCATATTTTTCTATATATAGGCTCTCAAGTCCACCACCAAGACTTTAGTTTCATTTTCATACGCCATAATACAGAGTGATTTTGTCCCTAATACATATAAGGACTTATAAGTAAGGCTTTGTCTACGCCTCTTTGTTTCAGACCACTACTCTTACTAGTACGAGCCAGCGTCAAAATAAATTGCTGTTTTCAGCTTTTTGACATACAAGTATATGAAGGCGGATACCTCCGAATGTAATTTTAACGAAAATATTTTTTTATACTTGTGCATTTTCAATTTTGATACAATTTGTACAAAATTTGCATTTTGATTCGACATACTTGTCAGATTTTTGTATATATAGGCTCTCAAGTCCAGCTCCAGGACTTAATTTTTATTTTTTTAAGCTATAATACACAGTAGTTCCGTCCTTAGTACATATAAAGACTTATAAGTAAGGCTTTGTCTACGCCTTTATGTTTCAGATTACTACTCTTACGAGTACGAGCCGGCAACAAAATATATTGCTATATTCGACAATTTATCCTACATGTATATGGATGCGGATACCTTTCATTGTACTCTTAAAAAAAAATATTTTTTTATACTTCGACATTGTCAATTTTGATACATCTCGTACAAAACTTGCATTTTGATTTGAAATATTCGTCATATTGTTGCATATATAGGCTCTCAAGTCCACCACCAAGCCTTACGTTTTATTATCGTAGACCATAAGACAGAGTAATTTCGACTTTAGTACATATAAGGACTTATAAGTAAGGCTTTGTCTACGCCTCTTCGTTTCAGACTACTACTCTTACTAGTACGAGCCAGCGTCAAAATATATTGCTATTTTCGACTTTTTATCGTACAAGTATATGGAGGTGGATACCTCCCAATGTACTCTTAAAAAAAAATATTTCTGTATACTTGTACATTGCCAATTTTGATACAATTTGTACAAAGTTTGCATTTTGATTTGACATACTTGTCATAATTTTGTATATAAAGGCTTTCAAGTCCACCACCCAGACTTAATTTTATTTTTATAAGCCATAATACAGAGTAATTTTGTCCTTAGTATATATAAGGATTTAGAAGTAAGGCGTTGACTACGCCTTTTTCTTTTAGACTACTACTCTTACAAGTAACTGCCGGCGTCAAAATATATCGCTATTTTCAACTTTTTATCATACAAGTATATGGAGGCGGATACCTCCCAATGTACTCTTAAAAAAAAATATTTCTTTATACTTGTACATTGCCAATTTTGATACAATTTGTACAAAGTTTGCATTTTGATTTGACATACTTGTCATAATTTTGTATATAAAGGCTTTCAAGTCCACCACCCAGACTTAATTTTATTTTTATAAGCCATAATACAGAGTAATTTTGTCCTTAGTACATATAAGGACTTATAAGTAAGGCTTTGTCTACGCCTATTTGTTCCAGACTACTACTCTTACTAGTAACTGCCGGCGTCAAAATATATCGCTATTTTCAACTTTTTATCATACAAGTATATGGAGGCGGATACCTCCCAATGTACTCTTAAAAAAAAATATTTCTTTATACTTGTACATTGCCAATTTTGATACAATTTGTACAAAGTTTGCATTTTGATTTGACATACTTGTCATAATTTTGTATATAAAGGCTTTCAAGTCCACCACCCAGACTTAATTTTATTTTTATAAGCCATAATACAAAGTAATTTTGTCCTTAGTACATATAAGGACTTATAAGTAAGGCTTTGTCTACGCCTATTTGTTTCAGACTACTACTCTTACTAGTACGAGCCGGCGTCAAAATAAATTGCTGTTTTCAGCTTTTCGACATACAAGTATATGAAGGCGGATACCTCCGAATGTAGTTTTAAAAAAAATATTTTTTTATACTTGTACATTGTCAGTTTTGATACAATTTCTACAAAATTTGTAGTTGGATTTGCCATACTTGTCATATTGTTGCATATATAGGCTCTCAAGTCCAGCACCAAGACTTTAGTTTTATTTTATTAAGCCATAATATAGAGTAATTTTGTCCTTACTATATATGAGGACTTATAAGTAAGGCTTTGTCGACGCCTGTTTAGTTTAAACTACTATTACAAGTACAAGCCGGCGTCATAATATATTGCCATTTTCGACTTTCTATCATACAAGTATATAGAGGCGGATAGCTCCCAATGCACTATTAGAAAAAAATATTTCTTTATACTTGTACATTGTCAATTTTGATACAATTTGTACAAAATTTGCATTTTGATTTGACATTCTTGTCATATTTTTGTATATATAGGCTCTCAAGTCCACCACCAAAACTTAAGTTTTATTATTGTAGCCCATAAGACAGAGCTATTTTGTCCTTAGTACATATAAGGACTTATAAGTAAGGCTTTGTCTACGCCTCTTCGTTTCAGACTACTACTCTTACTAGTACGAGCCGGCGTCAAAATAAATTGCTGTTTTCAGCTTTTCAAAATACAAGTATATGAAGGCGGATACCTCCGAATGTAGTTTTAAAAAAAATATTTTTTTATACTTGTACATTGTCAGTTTTGATACAATTTCTACAAAATTTGCAGTTGGATTTGCCATACTTGTCATATTGTTGCATATATAGGCTCTCAAGTCCACCACCAAGACTTACGTTTTATTATTGTAGCCCGTAAGACAGAGCTATTTTGTCCTTAGTACATGAAAGGACTTATAAGTAAGGCTTCGTCTACGCCTCTTTGTTACAGACTACTACTCTTACTAGTACGAGCCGGCGTCAAAATAAATTGCTGTTTTCAGCTTTTCGACATACAAGTATATGAAGGCGGATACCTCCGAATGTAGTTTTAGAAAAAATATTTATTTATACTTGTACATTTTCAATTGTGATACAATTTCTACAAAATTTGCAGTTCGATTTGACATACTTGTCGTATTTTTGTATATATAGGCTTTCAAGTCCACCACCCAGACTTAATTTTTATTTTTTAAGCCATAATACAGAGTAATTTTGTCCTTAGTATATATAAGGACTTATAAGTAAGGCTTTGACTACGCCTTTCTGTTTCAGACTTCTACTCTTCCTAGTAACTGCCGGCGTCGAAATATATTGCTATTTTCGACTTTTTATCGTACAAGTATATGGAGGTGGATACCTCCCAATGTACTCTTAAAAAAAAATATTTCTTTATACTTGTACATTGCCAATTTTGATACAATTTGTACAAAGTTTGCATTTTGATTTGACATACTTGTCATAATTTTGTATATAAAGGCTTTCAAGTCCACCACCCAGACTTAATTTTATTTTTATAAGCCATAATACAGAGTAATTTTGTCCTTAGTATATATAAGGATTTAGTAGTAAGGCGTTGACTACGCCTTTTCCTTTCAGACTACTACTCTTACTAGTAACTGCCGGCGTCGAAATATATCGCTATTTTCAACTTTTTATCATACAAGTATATGGAGGCGGATACCTCCCAATGTACTCTTAAAAAAAAAATATATTTTTATACTTGTACATTGTCAATTTTGATACAATTTGTACAAAATTTGCATTTTGATTTGACATTCTTGTCATATTTTTGTATATATAGGCTTTCAAGTCCACCACCAAAACTTAAGTTTTATTATTGTAGCCCATAAGACAGAGCTATTTTGTCCTTAGTACATATAAGGACTTATAAGTAAGGCTTTGTCTACGCCTCTATGTTTCAGACTACTACTCTTACTAGTGCGAGCCGGCGTCAAAATAAATTGCTGTTTTCAGCTTTTCAAAATACAAGTATATGAAGGCGGATACCTCCGAATGTAGTTTTAAAAAAAATATTTTTTTATACTTGTACATTGTCAGTTTTGATACAATTTCTACAAAATTTGCAGTTGGATTTGCCATACTTGTCATATTGTTGCATATATAGGCTCTCAAGTCCACCACCAAGACTTACGTTTTATTATTGTAGCCCGTAAGACAGAGCTATTTTGTCCTTAGTACATGAAAGGACTTATAAGTAAGGCTTCGTCTACGCCTCTTTGTTACAGACTACTACTCTTACTAGTACGAGCCGGCGTCAAAATTAATTGCTGTTTTCAGCTTTTCGACATACAAGTATATGAAGGCGGATACCTCCGAATGTAGTTTTAGAAAAAATATTTATTTATACTTGTACATTTTCAATTGTGATACAATTTCTACAAAATTTGCAGTTCGATTTGACATACTTGTCGTATTTTTGTATATATAGGCTTTCAAGTCCACCACCCAGACTTAATTTTTATTTTTTAAGCCATAATACAGAGTAATTTTGTCCTTAGTATATATAAGGACTTATAAGTAAGGCTTTGACTACGCCTTTCTGTTTCAGACTTCTACTCTTCCTAGTAACTGCCGGCGTCGAAATATATTGCTATTTTCGACTTTTTATCATACAAGTATATGAAGGCGGATACCTCCCAATGTACTCTTAAAAAAAAATATATTTTTATACTTGTACATTGTCAATTTTGATACAATTCCTACAAAATTTGCATTTCGATTTGACATTGTTGTCATAATTTTGTATATAAAGGCTGTCAAGTCCACCACCCAGACTTAATTTTATTTTTATAAGCCATAATACAGAGTAATTTTGTCCTTAGTATATATAAGGATTTAGTAGTAAGGCGTTGACTACGCCTTTTTCTTTTAGACTACTACTCTTACTAGTAACTGCCGGCGTCGAAATATATCGCTATTTTCAACTTTTTATCATACAAGTATATGGAGGCGGATACCTCCCAATGTACTCTTAAAAAAAAATATATTTTTATACTTGTACATTGTCAATTTTGATACAATTTGTACAAAATTTGCATTTTGATTTGACATTCTTGTCATATTTTTGTATATATAGGCTTTCAAGTCCACCACCAAAACTTTAGTTTTATTATTGTAGCCCATAAGACAGAGCTATTTTGTCCTTAGTACATATAAGGACTTATAAGTAAGGCTTTGTCTACGCCTCTTTGTTTCAGACTACTACTCTTACTAGTACGAGCCGGCGTCAAAATAAATTGCTGTTTTCAGCTTTTCGACATACAAGTATATGAAGGCGGATACCTCCGAATGTAGTTTAAAAAAAAATATTTTTTTATACTTGTACATTGTCAGTTTTGATACAATTTCTACAAAATTTGCAGTTGGATTTGCCATACTTGTCATATTGTTGCATATATAGGCTCTCAAGTCCACCACCAAGACTTACGTTTTATTATTGTAGCCCGTAAGACAGAGCTATTTTGTCCTTAGTACATGAAAGGACTTATAAGTAAGGCTTCGTCTACGCCTCTTTGTTACAGACTACTACTCTTACTAGTACGAGCCAGCGTCAAAATAAATTGCTGTTTTCAGCTTTTCGACATACAAGTATATGAAGGCGGATACCTCCGAATGTAGTTTTAGAAAAAATATTTATTTATACTTGTACATTTTCAATTGTGATACAATTTCTACAAAAT
Organism: Microplitis manilae; assembly: GCA_030273425.1. Lineage (NCBI taxonomy): Eukaryota > Metazoa > Arthropoda > Insecta > Hymenoptera > Braconidae > Microplitis > Microplitis manilae. The sequence goes on along the minus strand of CP092720.1, from coordinate 9,723,201 downwards.
TTGCAGTTCGATTTGACATACTTGTCGTATTTTTGTATATATAGGCTTTCAAGTCCACCACCCAGACTTAATTTTTATTTTTTAAGCCATAATACAGAGTAATTTTGTCCTTAGTATATATAAGGACTTATAAGTCAGGCTTTGACTACGCCTTTCTGTTTCAGACTTCTACTCTTCCTAGTAACTGCCGGCGTCGAAATATATTGCTATTTTCGACTTTTTATCGTACAAGTATATGGAGGTGGATACCTCCCAATGTACTCTTAAAAAAAAATATTTCTTTATACTTGTACATTGCCAATTTTGATTCAATTTGTACAAAGTTTGCATTTTGATTTGACATACTTGTCATAATTTTGTATATAAAGGCTTTCAAGTCCACCACCCAGACCTAATTTTATTTTTATAAGCCATAATACAGAGTAATTTTGTCCTTAGTATATATAAGGATTTAGTAGTAAGGCGTTGACTACGCCTTTTTCTTTCAGACTACTACTTTTACTAGTAACTGCCGGCGTCGAAATATATCGCTATTTTCAACTTTTTATCATACAAGTATATGGAGGCGGATACCTCCCAATGTACTCTTAAAGAAAAATATATTTTTATACTTGTACATTGTCACTTTTGATACAATTTGTACAAAATTTGCATTTTGATTTGACATTCTTGTCATATTTTTGTATATATAGGCTTTCAAGTCCACCACCAAAACTTAAGTTTTATTATTGTAGCCCATAAGACAGAGCTATTTTGTCCTTAGTACATATAAGGACTTATAAGTAAGGCTTTGTCTACGCCTCTTTGTTTCAGACTACTACTCTTACTAGTGCGAGCCGGCGTCAAAATAAATTGCTGTTTTCAGCTTTTCAAAATACAAGTATATGAAGGCGGATACCTCCGAATGTAGTTTTAAAAAAAATAATTTTTTATACTTGTACATTGTCAGTTTTGATACAATTTCTACAAAATTTGCAGTTGGATTTGCCATACTTGTCATATTGTTGCATATATAGGCTCTCAAGTCCACCACCAAGACTTACGTTTTATTATTGTAGCCCGTAAGACAGAGCTATTTTGTCCTTAGTACATGAAAGGACTTATAAGTAAGGCTTCGTCTACGCCTCTTTGTTACAGACTACTACTCTTACTAGTACGAGCCGGCGTCAAAATTAATTGCTGTTTTCAGATTTTCGACATACAAGTATATGAAGGCGGATACCTCCGAATGTAGTTTTAGAAAAAATATTTATTTATACTTGTACATTTTCAATTGTGATACAATTTCTACAAAATTTGCAGTTCAATTTGACATACTTGTCGTATTTTTGTATATATAGGCTTTCAAGTCCACCACCCAGACTTAATTTTTATTTTTTAAGCCATAATACAGAGTAATTTTGTCCTTAGTATATATAAGGACTTATAAGTAAGGCTTTGACTACGCCTTACTGTTTCAGACTTCTACTCTTCCTAGTAACTGCCGGCGTCGAAATATATTGCTATTTTCGACTTTTTATCATACAAGTATATGAAGGCGGATACCTCCCAATGTACTCTTAAAAAAAAATATATTTTTATACTTGTACATTGTCAATTTTGATACAATTCCTACAAAATTTGCATTTCGATTTGACATTGTTGTCATAATTTTGTATATAAAGGCTGTCAAGTCCACCACCCAGACTTAATTTTATTTTTTAAGCCATAATACAGAGTAATTTTGTCCTTAGTATATATAAGGAATTATAAGTAAGGCTTTGACTACGCCTTTCTGTTTCAGACTTCTACTCTTCCTAGTAACTGCCGGCGTCAAAATATATTGCTATTTTCGACTTTTTATCATACAAGTATATGGAGGCGGATTCCTCCCAATGTACTCCTAAAAAAAAAATATATTTTTATACTTGTACATTGTCAATTTTGATACAATTTGTACAAAATTTGCATTTTGATTTGACATACTTGTCATATTTTTGTATATATAGGCTCTCAAGTCCACCACCCAGACTTAATTTTTATTTTTTAAGCCATAATACAGAGTCGTTTTGTCCTTACTATATATAAGGACTTATAAGTGAGGCTTCGCCCACGTCTGTTTAGTTTAAACAACTATTACATGTACGAGCCGGCGTCATAATGTATTGCTATTTTCGACTTTTTATCATACAAGTATATAGAGGTGGATAGCTCCCAATGTACTATTAAAAAAAAATATTTTTTTATACTTGTACATTGTCGATTTTGATACAATTTCTACAAAATTTGCAGTTGGATTTGACATACTTGTCATATTTTTGTATATATAGGCTCTCAAGTCCACCACCAAGTCTTAGCTTTTATTATTGTAGCCCATAAGATAGAGTGATTTTGTCCCTAGATCATATAAAAACTTATAAGTAAGGCTTTGTCTACGCCTCATTGTTTCAGACTACTACTCTTACTAGTAAGAGCCAGCGTCAAAATAAATTGCTGTTTTCGGCTTTTTGACACCCAAGTATTCGAAGGCGTATACCTCCGACTGTAGTTTCAAAAAAAATATTTTTTTATACTTGTACATTGTTAATTTTGATACAATTTCTACAAAATTTGCATTTTGATTCGACATACTTGTCATATTTTTGTATATATAGGCTCTCAAGTCCAGCTCCAAGACTTAATTTTTATTTTTATAAGCTATAATACACAGTAGTTCCGTCCTTAGTACATATAAAGACTTACAAGTGAGGCTTTGTCTACGCCTTTATGTTTCAGATTACTACTCTTACGAGTACGAGCCGGCGTCAAAATATATTGCTATTTTCGACAATTTATCCTACATGTATATGGATGCGGATACCTTTCATTGTACTCTTAAAAAAAAATATTTTTTTATACTTCGACATTGTCAATTTTGATACATCTCGTACAAAATTTGCGTTTTGTTTCGACATACTCGTCATATTGTTGCATATATAGGCTCTCAAGTCCACCACCAAGACTTACGTTTTATTATTGTAGACCATAAGACAGAGTAATTTCGACTTTAGTACATATAAGGACTTATAAGTAAGGCTTTGTCTAGGCCTTTTTAGTTCAAACTACTATCAGTGTACGAGCCGGCGTCATAATATATTGCTATTTTCAACTTTCTATCATACAAGTATATGAAGGCGGATACCTCCGAATGTAGTTTTAGGAAAAATATTTATTTATACTTGTACATTGTCAATTGTGATACAATTTCTACAAAATTTGCAGTTCGATTTGACATACTTGCCGTATTTTTGTATATATAGGCTCTCAAGTCCACCACCAAGACTTTAGTTTTATTTTTATGAGCCATAATACAGAGTAATTTTGTCCTTAGTACATATAAGGACTTATAAGTAAAGCTTCGTCTACGCCTTTTTGTTTTAGACTACTACTCTTACTAGTACGAGCCGGCGTCGGAATATATTGCTATATTTGACTTTTTATCCTACAAGTATATGGTGGCGGATACCTCCCAATGTACTCTTAAAAAAAATATTTTTTTATACTTGTACATTGTCAATTTCGATACAATTTGTACAAAATTTGCATTTTGATTTGACATACTTGTCATATTTTTGTATATATAGGCTTTCAAGTCCACCAACAAGACTTAAGTTTCGTTATTGTAGCCCATAAGATAGAGTAATTTTGTCCTTAGTACATTTAAAGACTTATAAGTAAGGCTTTGTCTACGCCTTTATGTTTCAGATTACTACTCTTACGAGTACGAGCCGGCGTCAAAATGAATTGCTATTTTCGACAATTTATCCTACATGTATGTAGAGGCGGATACCTTTCAATGTACTTTAAAAAAAAAATATTTTTTTATACTTGGACATTGTCAATTTTCGAACATCTCGAACAAAATTTGCATTTTGATTTGACATACTTGTCATATTTTTGTATATATAGGCTCTCAAGTCCACCACCAAGTCTTAGGTTTTATTATTGTAGCCCATAAGATAGAGTAATTTTGTCCCTAGATCATATAAAAACTTATAAGTAAGGCTTTGTCTACGCCTCATTGTTTCAGACTACTACTCTTACTAGTAAGAGCCAGCGTCAAAATCAATTGCTGTTTTCGGCTTTTTGACACACAAGTATACGAAGGCGTATACCTCCGAATGTAGTTTTGAAAAAAATATTTTTTTATACTTGTACATTGTCAATTTTGATACAATTTCTACAAAATTTGCATTTTGATTCGACATACTTGTCATATTTTTGTATATATAGGCTCTCAAGTCCAGCTCCAAGACTTAATTTTTATTTTTATAAGCTATAATACACAGTAGTTCCGTCCTTTGTACATATAAAGACTTACAAGTGAGGCTTTGTCTACGCCTTTATGTTTCAGATTACTACTCATACGAGTACGAGCCGGCGTCAAAATATATTACTATTTTCGACAATTTATCCTGCATGTTTATGGAGGCGAATACCTTCCAATGTACTCTTAAAGAAAAATATTTTTTTATACTTGGACATTGTCAATTTTGATACATCTCGTACAAAATTTGCATTTTGATTTGACATACTTGTCATATTTTTGTATATATAGTCTCTCAAGTCCACCACCAAGTTTTAGGTTTTATTAATGTAGCCCATAAGACAGAGTAACTTGTCCTTAGTACATATAAAAACTTATAAGTAAGGCTTTGTCTAGGCCTGTTTAGTTTAAACTATTATCACAAGTACGAGCCGGCGTCATAATATATTGCTATTTTCGACTTTTTATCATACAAGTATATGAAGGCGAATACCTCCGAATGTAGTTTTAGAAAAAATATTTATTTATACTTGTACATTTTCAATTGTGAAACAATTTCTACAAAATTTGCAGTTCGATTCGACATACTTGTCGTATTTTTGTATATATAGGCTCTCAAGTCCACCACCAAGACTTTAGTTTTATTTTTATAAGCCATAATACAGAGTAATTTTGTCCTTAGTACATATGAGGACTTAGGAGTAAGGCGTTGACTACGCCTTCTTGTTTTATACTACTACTCTTACTAGTAACTGTTGGCGTCAAAATATATTGCTATATTCGACTGTTTATCAAACAAGTATATGGAGGCGGATACCTTTCAATGTACTTTAAAAAAAAAATATTTTTTGATACTTAGACATTGTCAATTTTGATACAATCTGTACAAAATTTGCATTTTGATTTGACATACTTGTCATATTTTTGTATATATAGGCTCTCAAGTACACCACCAAGACTTAAGTTTTATTATTGTAGCCCATACGACAGAGTAATTTTGTCCTTAGTACATATAAGGACTTATAAGTGAGGCTTTGTCTACGCCTCTTTGTTTCAGACCACTACTCTTACTAGTACGAGCCAGCGTCAAAATAAATTGCTGTTTGTAGCTATTTATCATACAAGTATATGGAGGCGGATACCTTCTAATGTACTTAAAAAAAAAAATATTTTTTTATACTTGAACATTGCCAATTTTGATACAATTTGTACAAAATTTGCATTTTGATTTGACATACTTGTCATAATTTTGTATATATAGGCTCTCAAGTCCACCACCCAGACTTATTTTTTATTTTTATAAGCTATAATACACAGTTATTCTGTCCTTAGTTCATATAAAGACTTATAAGTAAGGCTTTGTCTATGCTTTTATGTTTTAGAGTACTACTCTTACTAGTACGAGCTGGCGTCAATATAAATGGCTGTTTTCAGCTCTTTAACATACAAGTATATGGAGGCGGATACACTCGAATGTAGTTTTAAAAGAAATATTTTTTTATACTTGTACATTGTCAATTTTGATACAATTTGTACAAAATTTGCATCTTGATTTGACATACTTGTCATATTTTTGTATATATAGGCTCTCAAGTCCACCACCCAGACTTAATTTTTATTTTTTAAGCCATAATACAGAGAAATTTTGTCCTTAATACATATAAGGACTTATAAGTAAGTCTTTGACTACGCCTTTCTGTTTCAGACTACTACTCTTCCTAGTAACTGCCGGCGTCAAAATATATTGCTATTTTCGACTTTTTATCATACAAGTATATGGAGGCGGATTCCTCCCAATGTACTCTTAAAAAAAAATATATTTTTATACTTGTACATTGTCAATTATGATACAATTCCTACAAAATTTGCATTTTGATTTGACATACTTGTCATCATTTTGTATATATAGGCTTTCAAGTCCACCACCCAGACTTAATTTTTATTTTTTAAGCCATAATACAGAGTCATTTTGTCCTTAGTACATGTAAGGACTTATAAGTAAGGCTTTGACTACGCCTTTCTGTTTCAGACTACTACTCTTCCTAGTAACTGCCGGCGTCAAAATATAGTGCTATTTTCGACTTTTTATCATACAAGTATATAAAGGCGGATACCTCCCAATGTACTCTTGAAAAAAAATATATTTTTATACTTGTACATTGTCAATTTTGATACAATTCCTACAAAATTTGCATTTTGATTTGACATTGTTGTCATATTTTTGTATATATAGGCTCTCAAGTCCACCAACAAGACTTAAATTTTGTGATTGTAGCCCATAAGACAGAGTAATTTTGTCCTTAGTACATATAAAGACTTATAAGTAAGGCTTTGTCTACGCCTCTTCGTTTTCGACTACTACTCTTACTAGTACGAGCTAGCGTCAAAATATATTGCTATTTTCGACTTTTTACCGTACAAGTATATGGAGGTGGATACCTCCCAATGTACTCTAAAAAAAAAATATTTCTTTATACTTGTACATTGCCAATTTTGATACAATTTGTACAAAGTTTGCATTTTGATTTGCCATACTTGTCATATTGTTGCATATATAGGCTCTCAAGTCCACCACCAAGACTTACGTTTTATTATTGTAGCCCGTAAGACAGAGCTATTTTGTCCTTAGTACATGAAAGGACTTATAAGTAAGGCTTCGTCTACGCCTCTTTGTTACAGACTACTACTCTTACTAGTACGAGCCGGCGTCAAAATAAATTGCTGTTTTCAGCTTTTCGACATACAAGTATATGAAGGCGGATACCTCCGAATGTAGTTTTAGAAAAAATATTTATTTATACTTGTACATTTTCAATTGTGATACAATTTCTACAAAATTTGCAGTTCGATTTGACATACTTGTCGTATTTTTGTATATATAGGCTTTCAAGTCCACCACCCAGACTTAATTTTTATTTTTTAAGCCATAATACAGAGTAATTTTGTCCTTAGTATATATAAGGACTTATAAGTAAGGCTTTGACTACGCCTTTCTGTTTCAGACTTCTACTCTTCCTAGTAACTGCCGGCGTCGAAATATATTGCTATTTTCGACTTTTTATCGTACAAGTATATGGAGGTGGATACCTCCCAATGTACTCTAAAAAAAAAATATTTCTTTATACTTGTACATTGCCAATTTTGATACAATTTGTACAAAGTTTGCATTTTGATTTGACATACTTGTCATAATTTTGTATATAAAGGCTTTCAAGTCCACCACCCAGACTTAATTTTATTTTTATAAGCCATAATACAGAGTAATTTTGTCCTTAGTATATATAAGGATTTAGTAGTAAGGCGTTGACTACGCCTTTTTTTTTCAGACTACTACTCTTACTAGTAACTGCCGGCGTCGAAATATATCGCTATTTTCAACTTTTTATCATACAAGTATATGGAGGCGGATACCTCCCAATGTACTCTTAAAAAAAAAATATATTTTTATACTTGTACATTGTCAATTTTGATACAATTTGTACAAAATTTGCATTTTGATTTGACATTCTTGTCATATTGTTGCATATATAGGCTCTCAAGTCCACCACCAAGACTTACGTTTCATTATTGTAGCCCATACGACAGAGTAATTTTGTCCTTAGTAGATATAAGGACTTATAAGTAAGGCTTTGTCTACGCCTCTTTGTTTCAGACTACTACTCTTACTAGTACGAGCCGGCGTCGAAATTTATTGCTGTTTTCAGCTTTTCGACATACAAGTATATGAAGGCGGATACCTCCGAATGTAGTTTTAGAAAAAATATTCATTTATACTTGTACATTTTCAATTGTGATACAATTTCTACGAAATTTGCAGTTCGATTTGACATACTTGTCGTATTTTTGTATATATAGGCTTTCAAGTCCACCACCCAGACTTAATTTTTATTTTTTAAGCCATAATACAGAGTAATTTTGTCCTTAGTATATATAAGGACTTATAAGTAAGGCTTTGACTACGCCTTTCTGTTTCAGACTTCTACTCTTCCTAGTAACTGCCGGCGTCGAAATATATTGCTATTTTCGACTTTTTATCATACAAGTATATGAAGGCGGATACCTCCCAATGTACTCTTAAAAAAAAATATATTTTTATACTTGTACATTGTCAATTTTGATACAATTCCTACAAAATTTGCATTTCGATTTGACATTGTTGTCATAATTTTGTATATAAAGGCTGTCAAGTCCACCACCCAGACTTAATTTTATTTTTATAAGCCATAATACAGAGTAATTTTGTCCTTAGTATATATAAGGATTTAGTAGTAAGGCGTTGACTACGCCTTTTTCTTTTAGACTACTACTCTTACTAGTAACTGCCGGCGTCGAAATATATCGCTATTTTCAACTTTTTATCATACTAGTATATGGAGGCGGATACCTCCCAATGTACTCTTAAAAAAAAATATATTTTTATACTTGTACATTGTCAATTTTGATACAATTTGTACAAAATTTGCATTTTGATTTGACATTCTTGTCATATTTTTGTATATATAGGCTTTCAAGTCCACCACCAAAACTTAAGTTTTATTATTGTAGCCCATAAGACAGAGCTATTTTGTCCTTAGTACATATAAGGACTTATAAGTAAGGCTTTGTCTACGCCTCTTTGTTTCAGACTACTACTCTTACTAGTACGAGCCGGCGTCAAAATAAATTGCTGTTTTCAGCTTTTCGACATACAAGTATATGAAGGCGGATACCTCCGAATGTAGTTTTAAAAAAAATATATTTTTTTATACTTGTACATTGTCAGTTTTGATACAATTTCTACAAAATTTGCAGTTGGATTTGCCATACTTGTCATATTGTTGCATATATAGGCTCTCAAGTCCACCACCAAGACTTACGTTTTATTATTGTAGCCCGTAAGACAGAGCTATTTTGTCCTTAGTACATGAAAGGACTTATAAGTAAGGCTTCGTCTACGCCTCTTTGTTACAGACTACTACTCTTACTAGTACGAGCCGGCGTCAAAATAAATTGCTGTTTTCAGCTTTTCGACATACAAGTATATGAAGGCGGATACGTCCGAATGTAGTTTTAGAAAAAATATTTATTTATACTTGTACATTTTCAATTGTGATACAATTTCTACAAAATTTGCAGTTCGATTTGACATACTTGTCGTATTTTTGTATATTTAGGCTTTCAAGTCCACCACCCAGACTTAATTTTTATTTTTTAAGCCATAATACAGAGTAATTCTGTCCTTAGTATATATAAGGACTTATAAGTAAGGCTTTGACTACGCCTTTCTGTTTCAGACTTCTACTTTTCCTAGTAACTGCCGGCGTCGAAATATATTGCTATTTTCGACTTTTTATCATACAAGTATATGAAGGCGGATACCTCCCAATGTACTCTTAAAAAAAAATATATTTTTATACTTGTACATTGTCAATTTTGATACAATTCCTACAAAATTTGCATTTCGATTTGACATTGTTGTCATATTTTTGTATATATAGGCTCGCAAGTCCACCAACAAGACTTAAATTTTGTGATTGTAGCCCATAAGACAGAGTAATTTTGTCCTTAGTACATATAAGGACTTATAAGTAAGGCTTTGTCTACGCCTCTCTGTTTCAGACTACTACTCTTACTAGTACGAGCCGGCGTTCAAATAAATTGCTGTTTTTAGCTATTTATCATACAAGTATATGGAGGCGGATACCTTCTAATGTACTTAAAAAAAAAAATATTTTTTTATACTTGAACATTGCCAATTTTGATACAATTTGTACAAAATTTGCATTTTGATTTGACATACTTGTCATAATTTTGTATATATAGGCTCTCAAGTCCACCACCCAGACTTAATTTTTATTTTTATAAGCTATAATACACAGTTATTCTGTCCTTAGTACATATAAAGACTTATAAGTAAGGCTTTGTCTATGCTTTTATGTTTTAGAGTACTACTCTTACTAGTACGAGCCGGCGTCAAAATAAATTGCTGTTTTCAGCTCTTTAACATACAAGTATATGGAGGCGGATACACTCGAATGTAGTTTTAAAAGAAATATTTTTTTATACTTGTACATTGTCAATTTTGATACAATTTGTACAAAATTTGCATTTTGATTTGACATACTTGTCATATTTTTGTATATATAGGCTCTCAAGTCCAGCACCAAGACTTTAGTTTTATTTTATTAAGCCATAATACAGAGTAATTTTGTCCTTAATACATATAAGGACTTATAAGTAAGGCTTTGACTACGCCTTTCTGTTTCAGACTACTACTCTTACTAGTACGAGCCAGCGTCAAAATATATTGCTGTTTTCGACTTTTTATCATACAAGTATATGGAGGCGGATACCTCCCAATGTACTCTTAAAAAAAATATTTTTTTATACTTGTACATTGTCAATTTTGATACAATTTGTACAAAATTTGCATTTTGATTTGACATACTTGTCATATTTTTGTATATATAGGCTCTCAAGTCCACCACCCAGACTTAATTTTTATTTTTTAAGCCATAATACAGAGTAATTTTGTCCTTAATACATATAAGGACTTATAAGTAAGGCTTTGACTACGCCTTTCTGTTTCAGACTACTACTCTTCCTAGTAACTGCCGGCGTCAAAATATATTGCTATTTTCGACTTTTTATCATACAAGTATATGGAGGCGGATACCTCCCAATGTACTCTTAAAAAAAAATATATTTTTATACTTGTACATTGTCAATTTTGATACAATTCCTACAAAATTTGCATTTTGATTTGACATTGTTGTCATATTTTTGTATATATAGGCTCTCAAGTCCACCAACAAGACTTAAATTTTGTGATTGTAGCCCATAAGACAGAGTAATTTTGTCCTTAGTACATATAAAGACTTATAAGTAAGGCTTTGTCTACGCCTCTTCGTTTCAGACTACTACTCTTACTAGTACGAGCCAGCGTCAAAATATATTGCTATTTTCGACTTTTTATCGTACAAGTATATGGAGGTGGATACCTCCCAATGTACTCTTAAAAAAAAATATTTCTTTATACTTGTACATTGCCAATTTTGATACAATTTGTACAAAGTTTGCATTTTGATTTGACATACTTGTCATAATTTTGTATATAAAGGCTTTCAAGTCCACCACCCAGACTTAATTTTATTTTTATAAGCCATAATACAGAGTAATTTTGTCCTTAGTATATATAAGGATTTAGTAGTAAGGCGTTGACTACGCCTTTTTCTTTCAGACTACTACTCTTACTAGTAACTGCCGGCGTCGAAATATATCGCTATTTTCAACTTTTTATCATACAAGTATATGAAGGCGGATACCTCCCAATGTACTCTTAAAAAAAAAATATATTTTTATACTTGTACATTGTCAATTTTGATACAATTTGTACAAAATTTGCATTTTGATTTGACATTCTTGTCATATTTTTGTATATATAGGCTCTCAAGTCCACCACCAAGACTTAAGTTTTATTATTGTAGCCCATAAGACAGAGCTATTTTGTCCTTAGTACATATAAGGACTTATAAGTAAGGCTTTGTCTACGCCTCTTTGTTTCAGACTACTACTCTTACTAGTACGAGCCGGCGTCAAAATAAATTGCTGTTTTCAGCTTTTCAAAATACAAGTATATGAAGGCGGATACCTCCGAATGTAGTTTTAAAAAAAATATTTTTTTATACTTGTACATTGTCAGTTTTGATACAATTTCTACAAAATTTGCAGTTGGATTTGCCATACTTGTCATATTGTTGCATATATAGGCTCTCAAGTCCACCACCAAGACTTACGTTTTATTATTGTAGCCCGTAAGACAGAGCTATTTTGTCCTTAGTACATGAAAGGACTTATAAGTAAGGCTTCGTCTACGCCTCTTTGTTACAGACTTCTACTCTTACTAGTACGAGCCGGCGTCAAAATAAATTGCTGTTTTCAGCTTTTCGACATACAAGTATATGAAGGCGGATACCTCCGAATGTAGTTTTAGAAAAAATATTTATTTATACTTGTACATTGTCAATTTTGATACAATTTCTACAAAATTTGCAGTTGGATTTGACATACTTGTCATATTTTTGTATATATAGGCTTTCAAGTCCACCACCCAGACTTAATTTTTATTTTTTAAGCCACAATACAGAGTAATTTTGTCCTTAGTATATATAAGGACTTATAAGTAAGGCTTTGACTACGCCTTTCTAATTCAGACTTCTACTCTTCCTAGTAACTGCCGGCGTCGAAATATATTGGTATTTTCGACTTTTTATCATACAAGTATATGAAGGCGGATACCTCCCAATGTACTCTTAAAAAAAAATATATTTTTATACTTGTACATTGTCAATTTTGATACAATTTGTACAAAATTTGCATTTTGATTTGACATACTTGTCATAATTTTGTATATAAAGGCTTTCAAGTCCACCACCCAGACTTAATTTTATTTTTATAAGCCATAATACAGAGTAATTTTGTCCTTAGTATATATAAGGATTTAGTAGTAAGGCGTTGACTACGCCTTTTTCTTTTAGACTACTACTCTTACTAGTAACTGCCGGCGTCGAAATATATCGCTATTTTCAACTTTTTATCATACAAGTATATAGAGGCGGATACCTCCCAATGTACTCTTAAAAAAAATATATTTTTATACTTGTACATTGTCAATTTTGATACAATTTGTACAAAATTTGCATTTTGATTTGACATTCTTGTCATATTTTTGTATATATAGGCTCTCAAGTCCACCACCAAGACTTAAGTTTTATTATTGTAGCCCATAAGACAGAGTAATTTTGTCCTTAGTACATATAAGGACTTATAAGTAAGGCTTTGTCTACGCCTCTTTGTTTCAGACTACTACTCTTACTAGTACGAGCCGGCGTCAAAATAAATTGCTGTTTTCAGCTTTTCGACATACAAGTATATGAAGGCGGATACCTCCGAATGTAATTTTAAAAAAAATATTTTTTTATACTTGTACATTGTCAGTTTTGATACAATTTCTACAAAATTCGCAGTTGGATTTGACATACTCGTCATATTTTTGTATATATAGGCTCTCAAGTCCACCACCCAGACTTAATTTTTATTTTTTAAGCCATAATACAGAGTAATTTTGTCCTTAGTATATATAAGGACTTATAAGTAAGGCTTTGACTACGCATTTCTGTTTCAGACTTCTACTTTTCCTAGTAACTGCCGGCGTCGAAATATATTGCTATTTTCGACTTTTTATCATACAAGTATATGGAGGCGGATACCTCCCAATGTACTCTTAAAAAAAAATATATTTTTATACTTGTACATTGTCAATTTTGATACAATTCCTACAAAATTTGCATTTCGATTTGACATTGTTGTCATATTTTTGTATATATAGGCTCTCAAGTCCACCAACAAGACTTAAATTTTGTGATTGTAGCCCATAAGACAGAGTAATTTTGTCCTTAGTACATATAAGGACTTATAAGTAAGGCTTTGTCTACGCCTCTTTGTTTCAGACTACTACTCTTACTAGTACGAGCCGGCGTCAAAATAAATTGCTGTTTTCAGCTTTTTAACATACAAGTATATGGAGGCGGATACCTTCGAATGTAGATTTAAAAAAAATATTTTTTTATACTTGTACATTGTCAATTTTGATAAAATTTGTACGAAATTTGCATTTCGATTTGACATACTTGTCATATTTTTGTATATATAGGCTCTCAAGTCCAGCACCAAGACTTAATTTTGATTTTTATAAGCTATAATACACAGTAATTCTGTCCTTAGTACATATAAAGACTTATAATTAAGGCTTTGTCTACGCCTTTCTGTTTCAGATTACTACTCTTACGAGTACGAGCCGGCGTCAAAATATATTGCTATTTTCGACAATTTATCCTACAAGTATATGAAGGCGGATACCTCCGAATGTCGTTTTAGAAAAAATATTTTTTTATACTTGTACATTGTCAATTTTGATACAATTTCTACAAAATTTGCAGTTGGATTTGACATACTTGTCATATTTTTGTATATATAGGCTCTCAACTCCACCACCAAGACTTTAGTTTTATTTTCATAAGCCATAATATAGAGTAATTTTGTCCTTACTATATATAAGGACTTATAAGTGAGGCTTCGTCCACGTCTGTTTAGTTTAAACAACTATTACAAGTACGAGCCGGCGTCATAATATATTGCTATTTTCGACTTTTTATCATACAAGTATATAGAGGCGGATAGCTCCCAATGTACTATTAAAAAAAAATATTTTTTTATACTTGTACATTGTCGATTTTGATACAATTTCTACAAAATTTGCAGTTGGATTTGACATACTTGTCATATTTTTGTATATATAGGCTCTCAAGTCCACCAACAAGACTTAAGTTTTGTTATTGTAGCCCATAAGACAGAGTAATTTTGTCCTTAGTACATATAAGGACTTATAAGTAAGGCTTTAACTACGCCTCTTTGTTTTAGATTACAACTATTACTAGTACGAGCCCGCGTCAAAATAAATTGCTGTTTTTAGCTTTTCGACATACAAGTTTATGGAGGCGGATACCTTCGAATGTAATTTTAAAGAAAATATTTTTTTATACTTGTACATTGTCAATTTTGATACAATTTCTACAAAATTCGCAGTTAGATTCGACATACTTGTCATATTTTTGTATATATAGGCTCTCAAGTCCAGCTCCAAGACTTAATTTTTATTTTTATAAGCTATAATACACAGTAGTTCCGTCCTTAGTACATATAAAGACTTATAAGTAAGGCTTTGTCTACGCCTTTATGTTTCAGATGACTACTCTTACGAGTACGAGCCGGCGTCAAAATATATTGCTATTTTCGACAATTTATCCTACATGTATATGGATGCGGATACCTTTCATTGTACTCTTAAAAAAAAATATTTTTTTATACTTCGACATTGTCAATTTTGATACATCTCGTACAAAATTTGCGTTTTGATTTGACATACTCGTCATATTGTTGCATATATAGGCTCTCAAGTCCACCACCAAGACTTACGTTTTATTATTGTAGACCATAAGACAGAGTAATTTCGACTTTAGTACATATAAGGACTTATAAGTAAGGCTTTGTCTAGGCCTGTTTAGTTTAAACTACTATCACAAGTACGAGCCGGCGTCATAATATATTGCTATTTTCAACTTTTTATCATACAAGTATATGAAGGCGGATACCTCCGAATGTAGTTTTAGAAAAAATATTTATTTATACTTGTACATTTTCAATTGTGATACAATTTCTACAAAATTTGCAGTTCGATTTGACATACTTGTCGTATTTTTGTATATATAGGCTTTCAAGTCCACCACCCAGACTTAATTTTTATTTTTTAAGCCATAATACAGAGTAATTTTGTCCTTAGTATATATAAGGACTTATAAGTAAGGCTTTGACTACGCCTTTCTGTTTCAGACTTCTACTTTTCCTAGTAACTGCCGGCGTCGAAATATATTGCTATTTTCGACTTTTTATCATACAAGTATATGAAGGCGGATACCTCCCAATGTACTCTTAAAAAAAAATATATTTTTATACTTGTACATTGTCAATTTTGATACAATTCCTACAAAATTTGCATTTCGATTTGACATTGTTGTCATATTTTTGTATATATAGGCTCTCAAGTCCACCACCAAGACTTTAGTTTTATTTTTATAAGCCATAATACAGAGTAATTTTGTCCTTAGTACATATGAGGACTTAGGAGTAAGGCGTTGACTACGCCTTTTTGTTTTAGACTACTACTCTTACTGGTAACTGTTGGCGTCGAAATATATTGCTATATTCGACTGTTTATCAAACAAGTATATGGAGGCGGATACCTTTCAATGTACTTTAAAAAATAAATATTTTTTGATACTTAGACATTGTCAATTTTGATACAATCTGTACAAAATTTGCATTTTGATTTGACATACTTGTCATATTTTTGTATATATAGGCTCTCAAGTCCACCACCAAGACTTAAGTTTTATTATTGTAGCCCATACGGCAGAGTAATTTTGTCCTTAGTACATATAAGGACTTATAAGTGAGGCTTTGTCTACGCCTCTTTGTTTCAGACCACTACTCTTACTAGTACGAGCCAGCGTCAAAATAAATTGCTGTTTTCAGCTTTTTGACATACAAGTATATGAAGGCGGATACCTCCGAATGTAATTTTAAAGAAAATATTTTTTTATACTTGTACATTTTCAATTTTGATACAATTTCTTCAAAATTCGCAGTTGGATTTGCCATACTTGTCATATTGTTGCATATATAGGCTCTCAAGTTCACCACCAAGACTTACGTTTTATTATTGTAGACCATAAGACAGAGTAATTTTGACCTAAGTACATGTAAGGACTTATAAGTAAGGCTTCGTCTACGCCTCTTTGTTACAGACTACTACTCTTACTAGTACGAGCCGGCGTCAAAATAAATTGCTGTTTTCGACTTTTTATCATACAAGTATATGGAGGCGGATACCTTCTAATGTATTTAAAAAAAAAAATATTTTTTTATACTTGAACATTGCCAATTTTGATACAATTTGTACAAAATTTGCATTTTGATTTGACATAGTTGTCATATTTTTGTATATATAGGCTCTCAAGTCCAGCACCAAGACTTTAGTTTTATTTTATTAAGCCATAATATAGAGTAATTTTGTCCTTACTATATATGAGGACTTATAAGTAAGGCTTTGTCTACGCCTGTTTAGTTTAAACTACTATTACAAGTACGAGCCGGCATCATAATATATTGCTATTTTCGACTTTCTATCATACAAGTATATAAAGGCGGATAGCTCCCAATGTACTATTAAAAAAAAATATTTTTTTATACTTGTACATTGTCAATTTTGATACAATTTCTACAAAATTCGCAGTTGGATTTGACATACTCGTCATATTTTTGTATATATAGGCTCTCAAGTCCACCACCAAGACTTTAGTTTCATTTTCATACGCCATAATACAGAGTGATTTTGTCCCTAATACATATAAGGACTTATAAGTAAGGCTTTGTCTACGCCTCTTTGTTTTAGACTACTACTCTTACTAGTACGAGCCGAAGTCAAAATATATTGCTATATTCGACTTTTTATCATACAAGTATATGGAGGCGGATTCCTCCCAATGTACTCTTGAAAAAAATATATTTTTATACTTGTACATTGTCAATTTTGATACAATTCCTACAAAATTTGCATTTTGATTTGACATTGTTGTCATATTTTTGTATATATAGGCTCTCAAGTCCACCAACAAGACTTAAATTTTGTGATTGTAGCCCATAAGACAGAGTAATTTTGTCCTTAGTACATATAAGGACTTATAAGTAAGGCTTTGTCTACGCCTCTTTGTTTCAGACTACTACTCTTACTAGTACGAGCCGGCGTCAAAATATATTGCTATTTTTGACATTTTATCATACAAGTATATGAAGGCGGATACCTCCCAATGTACTCTTAAAAAAAAATATATTTTTATACTTGTACATTGTCAATTTTGATACAATTCCTACAAAATTTGCATTTTGATTTGACATTGTTGTCATATTTTTGTATATATAGGCTCTCAAGTCCACCAACAAGACTTAAATTTTGTGATTGTAGCCCATAAGACAGAGTAATTTTGTCCTTAGTACATATAAGGACTTATAAGTAAGGCTTTGTCTACGCCTCTTCGTTTTAGACTACTACTCTTACTAGTACGAGCCAGCGTCAAAATATATTGCTATTTTCGACTTTTTATCGTACAAGTATATGGAGGTGGATACCTCCCAATGTACTCTTAAAAAAAAATATTTCTTTATACTTGTACATTGCCAATTTTGATACAATTTGTACAAAGTTTGCATTTTGATTTGACATACTTGTCATAATTTTGTATATAAAGGCTTTCAAGTCCACCACCCAGACTTAATTTTATTTTTATAAGCCATAATACAGAGTAATTTTGTCCTTAGTATATATAAGGATTTAGAAGTAAGGCGTTGACTACGCCTTTTTCTTTTAGACTACTACTCTTACTAGTAACTGCCGGCGTCAAAATATATCGCTATTTTCAACTTTTTATCATACAAGTATATGGAGGCGGATACCTCCTAATGTACTTTAAAAAAAAAATATATTTTTATACTTGTACATTGTCAATTTTGATACAATTCCTACAAAATTTGCATTTCGATTTGACATTGTTGTCATATTTTTGTATATATAGGCTCTCAAGTCCACCAACAAGACTTAAATTTTGTGATTGTAGCTCATAAGACAGAGTAATTTTGTCCTTAGTACATATAAGGACTTATAAGTAAGGCTTTGTCTACGCCTCTTTGTTTCAGACTACTACTCTTACTAGTACGAGCCGGCGTCAAAATAAATTGCTGTTTTCAGCTTTTTAACATACAAGTATATGGAGGCGGATACCTTCGAATGTAGATTTAAAAAAAATATTTTTTTATACTTGTACATTGTCAATTTTGATACAATTTGTACAAAATTTGCATTTTGATTTGACATACTTGTCATATTTTTGTATATATAGGCTCTCAAGTCCAGCTCCAAGACTTAATTTTGATTTTTATAAGCTATAATACACAGTAATTCTGTCCTTAGTACATATAAAGACTTATAATTAAGGCTTTGTCTACGCCTTTCTGTTTCAGATTACTACTCTTACGAGTACGAGCCGGCGTCAAAATATATTGCTATTTTCGACTTTTTATCGTACAAGTATCTGGAGGTGGATACCTCCCAATGTACTCTTAAAAAAAAATATTTCTTTATACTTGTACATTGCCAATTTTGATACAATTTGTACAAAGTTTGCATTTTGATTTGACATACTTGTCATAATTTTGTATATAAAGGCTTTCAAGTCCACCACCCAGACTTAATTTTATTTTTATAAGCCATAATACAGAGTAATTTTGTCCTTAGTATATATAAGGATTTAGAAGTAAGGCGTTGACTACGCCTTTTTCTTTTAGACTACTACTCTTACTAGTAACTGCCGGCGTCAAAATATATCGCTATTTTCAACTTTTTATCATACAAGTATATGGAGGCGGATACCTCCCAATGTACTCTTAAAAAAAATATATTTTTATACTTGTACATTGTCAATTTTGATACAATTTGTACAAAATTTGCATTTTGATTTGACATTCTTGTCATATTTTTGTATATATAGGCTCTCAAGTCCACCACCAAGACTTAAGTTTTATTATTGTAGCCCATAAGACAGAGTAATTTTGTCCTTAGTACATATAAGGACTTATAAGTAAGGCTTTGTCTACGCCTCTTTGTTTCAGACTACTACTCTTACTAGTACGAGCCGGCGTCAAAATAAATTGCTGTTTTCAGCTTTTCGACATACAAGTATATGAAGGCGGATACCTCCGAATGTAGTTTTAAAAAAAATATTTTTTTATACTTGTACATTGTCAGTTTTGATACAATTTCTACAAAATTTGCAGTTGGATTTGCCATACTTGTCATATTGTTGCATATATAGGCTTTCAAGTCCACCGCCCAGACTTAATTTTTATTTTTATAAGCTATAATACACAGTTATTCTGTCCTTAGTACATATAAAGACTTATAAGTAAGGCTTTGTCTATGCTTTTATGTTTTAGAGTAGTACTCTTACTAGTACGAGCCGGCGTCAAAATAAATTGCTGTTTTCAGCTTTTTAACATACAAGTATATAAAGGCGGATACACTCGAATGTAGTTTTAAAAGAAATATTTTTTTATACTTGTACATTGTCAATTTTAATACAATTTGTACAAAATTTGCATCTTGATTTGACATACTTGTCATATTTTTGTATATATAGGCTCTCAAGTCCAGCTCCAAGACTTTAGTTTTATTTTATTAAGCCATAATATAGAGTAATTTTGTCCTTACTATATATGAGGACTTATAAGTAAGGCTTTGTCGACGCCTGTTTAGTTTAAACTACTATTACAAGTACAAGCCGGCGTCATAATATATTGCCATTTTCGACTTTCTATCATACAAGTATATAGAGGCGGATAGCTCCCGATGTACTATTAGAGAAAATATTTTTTTATACTTGTACATTGTCAATTTTGATACAATTTCTACAAAATTCGCAGTTGGATTTGACATACTTGTCATATTTTTGTATATATAGGCTCTCAAGTCCACCAACAAGACTTAAGTTTCATTTTTATAAGCTATAATACACAGTAGTTCCGTCCTTAGTACATATGAAGACTTATAAGTAAGGCTTTGTCTACGCCTTTATGTTTCAGATGACTACTCTTACGAGTACGAGCCGGCGTCAAAATATATTGCTATTTTCGACAATTTATCCTACAAGTATATGGATGCGGATACCTTTCATTGTACTCTTAAAAAAAAATATTTTTTTATACTTGGACATTGTCAATTTTGAAACATCTCGAACAAAATTTGCATTTTGATTTGACATACTTGTCATATTTTTGTATATATAGGCTCTCAAGTCCACCACCAAGACTTTAGTTTCATTTTCATAAGCCATAATATAGAGTAATTTTGTCCTTACTATATATAAGGACTTATAAGTGAGGCTATGTCTACGCCTCTTTGTTTCAGACTACAACTATTACAAGTACGAGCCGGCGTCATAATATATTGGTATTTTCGACATTTTATCATACAAGTATATGGAGGCGGATAGCTCCCAATGTACTATTAAAAAAGAATATTTCTTTATACTTGCACATTGTCGATTTTGATACAATTTCTACAAAATTTGCAGTTGGATTTGACATACTTGTCATATTTTTGTATATATAGGCTCTCAAGTCCACCAACAAGACTTAAGTTTTATTTTTATAAGCTATAATACACAGTAGTTCCGTCCTTAGTACATATAAAGACTTATAAGTAAGGCTTTGTCTACGCCTTTATGTTTCAGATGACTACTCTTACGAGTACGAGCCGGCGTCAAAATATATTGCTATTTTCGACAATTTATCCTACATGTATATGGATGCGGATACCTTTCATTGTACTCTTAAAAAAAAATATTTTTTTATACTTCGACATTGTCAATTTTGATACATCTCGTACAAAATTTGCGTTTTGATTTGACATACTTGTCATATTTTTGTATATATAGGCTCTCAAGTCCAGCACCAAGACTTTAGTTTTATTTTATTAAGCCATAATATAGAGTAATTTTGTCCTTACTATATATAAGAACTTATAAGTAAGGCTTTGTCCACGCCTGTTTAGTTTAAACTACTATTACAAGTACGAACCGGCGTCATAATATATTGCTATTTTCGACTTTCTATCATACAAGTATATAGAGGCGGATAGCTCCCAATGTACTATTAAGAATAAATATTTCTTTATACTTGTACATTGTCAATTTTGATACAATTTCTACAAAATTCGCAGTTGGATTTGACATACTCGTCATATTTTTGTATATATAGGCTCTCAAGTCCACCACCAAGACTTTAGTTTCATTTTCATACGCCATAATACAGAGTGATTTTGTCCCTAATACATATAAGGACTTATAAGTAAGGCTTTGTCTACGCCTCTTTGTTTGAGACTACTACTCTTACTAGTACGAGCCGAAGTCAAAATATATTGCTATTTTCGACTTTTTATCATACAAGTATATGGAGGCGGATTCCTCCCAATGTACTCTTAAAAAAAAATATATTTTTATACTTGTACATTGTCAATTTTGATACAATTCCTACAAAATTTGCATTTTGATTTGACATACTTGTCATCATTTTGTATATATAGGCTTTCAAGTCCACCACCCAGACTTAATTTTTATTTTTTAAGCCATAATACAGAGTAATTTTGTCCTTAGTACATATAAGGACTTATAAGTAAGGCTTTGACTACGCCTTTCTGTTTCAGACTACTACTCTTCCTAGTAACTGCCGGCGTCAAAATATATTGCTATTTTCGACTTTTTATCATACAAGTATATGGAGGCGGATTCCTCCCAATGTACTCTTAAAAAAAAATATATTTTTATACTTGTACATTGTCAATTATGATACAATTCCTACAAAATTTGCATTTTGATTTGACATACTTGTCATATTTTTGTATATATAGGCTCTCAAGTCCACCACCAAGTCTTAGGTTTTATTATTGTAGCCCATAAGATAGAGTCATTTTGTCCTTAGTACATGTAAGGACTTATAAGTAAGGCTTTGACTACGCCTCTTTGTTTCAGACTACTACTCTTACTAGTAAGAGCCAGCGTCAAAAAAAATTGCTGTTTTCGGCTTTTTGACACACAAGTATACGAAGGCGGATACCTCCGAATGTAGTTTTAAAAAAAATATTTTTTTATACTTGTACATTGTCAATTTTGATACAATTTCTACAAAATTTGCATTTTGATTCGACATACTTGTCATATTTTTGTATATATAGGCTCTCAAGTCCAGCTCCAAGACTTAATTTTTATTTTTATAAGCTATAATACACAGTAGTTCCGTCCTTAGTACATATAAAGACTTATAAGTAAGGCTTTGTCTACGCCTTTATGTTTCAGATTACTACTCTTACGAGTACGAGCCGGCGTCAAAATATATTGCTATTTTCGACAATTTATCCTGCATGTTTATGGAGGCAAATACCTTCCAATGTACTCTTAAAAAAAAATATTTTTTCATACTTGGACACTGTCAATTTTGATACATCTCGTACAAAATTTGCATTTTGATTTGACATACTTGTCATATTTTTGTATATATAGTCTCTCAAGTCAACCACCAAGTCTTAGGTTTTATTAATGTAGCCCATAAGACAGAGTAATTTGTCCTTAGTACATATAAAAACTTATAAGTAAGGCTTTGTCTAGGCCTGTTAAGTTTAAACAACTATCACAAGTACGAGCCGGCGTCATAATATATTGCTATTTTCGACTTTCTATCATACAAGTATATGAAGGCGGATACCTCCGAATGTAGTTTTAGAAAAAATATTTATTTATACTTGTACATTTTCAATTGTGATACAATTTCTACAAAATTTGCAGTTCGATTTGACATACTTGTCGTATTTTTGTATATATAGGCTCTCAAGTCCACCACCAAGACTTTAGTTTTATTTTTATAAGCCATAATACAGAGTAATTTTGTCCTTAGTACATATAAGGACTTAGGAGTAAGGCGTTGACTACGCCTTTTTGTTTTAGACGACTACTCTTACTAGTAACTGTTGGCGTCAAAATATATTGCTATATTCGACTGTTTATCATACAAGTATATGGAGGCGGATACCTTTCAATGTACTTTAAAACAAAAGATTTTTTTATACTTAGACATTGTCAATTTTGATACAATCTGTACAAAATTTGCATTTTGATTTGACATACTTTTTATATTTTTGTATATATAGGCTCTCAAGTCCACCACCAAGACTTAAGTTTTATTATTGTAGCCCATACGACAGAGTAATTGTGTCCTTAGTAGATATAAGGACTTATAAGTGAGGCTTTGTCTACGCCTCTTTGTTTCAGACCACTACTCTTACTTGTACGAGCCAGCGTCAAAATAAATTGCTGTTTTCAGCTTTTTGACATACAAGTATATGAAGGCGGATACCTCCGAATGTAATTTTAAAGAAAATATTTTTTTATACTTGTACATTTTCAATTTTGATACAATTTCTACAAAATTCGCATTTCGATTTGACATACTTGTCATAATTTTGTATATATAGGCTCTCAAGTCCACCACCCAGACTTAATTTTTACTTTTATAAGCTCTAATACACAGTTATTCTGTCCTTAGTACATATAAAGACTTATAAGTGAGGCTTTGTCTACGCCTCTTTGTTTCAGACCACTACTCTTACTAGTACGAGCCGGCGTCAAGATATATTGCTATATTCGACTGTTCATCATGAAAGTATATGGAGGCGGATACCTTTCAATGTACTTTAAAAAAAAATATTTTTTTATACTTAGACATTGTCAATTTTTATACAATCTGTACAAAATTCGCATTTTGATGTGACATACTTTTTATATTTTTGTATATATAGGCTCTCAAGTCCACCACCAAGACTTAAGTTTTATTATTGTAGCCCATACGACAGAGTAATTTTGTCCTTAGTAGATATAAGGACTTATAAGTGAGGCTTTGTCTACGCCTCTTTGTTTTAGACCACTACTCTTACTTGTACGAGCCAGCGTCAAAATAAATTGCTGTTTTCAGCTTTTTGACATACAAGTATATGACGGCGGATACCTCCGAATGTAATTTTAAAGAAAATATTTTTTTATACTTGTACATTCTCAATTTTGATTCAATTTCTACAAAATTCGCATTTCGATTCGACATACTTGTCATAATTTTGTATATATAGGCTCTCAAGTCCACCACCCAGACTTAATTTTTACTTTTATAAGCTCTAATACACAGTTATTCTGTCCTTAGTACATATAAAGACTTATAAGTGAGGCTTTGTCTACGCCTCTTTGTTTCAGACCACTACTCTTACTAGTACGAGCCAGCGTCAAAATAAATTGCTGTTTTCAGCTGTTTGACATACAAGTATATGAAGGCGGATACCTCCGAATGTAATTTTAAAGAAAATATTTTTTTATACTTGTGCATTGTCAATTTTGATACAATTTGTACAAAATTTGAATTTTGATTCGACATACTTGTCATATTTTTGTATATATAGGCTCTCAAGTCCAGCTCCAAGACTTAATTTTTATTTTTTTAAGCTATAATACACAGTAGTTCCGTCCTAAGTACATATAAAGACTTATAAGTAAGGCTTTGTCTACGCCTTTATGTTTCAGATTACTACTCTTACGAGTACGAGCCGGCGTCAAAATATATTGCTATTTTCGACAATTTATCCTACATGTATATGGATGCGGATACCTTTCATTGTACTCTTAAAAAAAAATATTTTTTTATACTTCGACATTGTCAATTTTGATACATTTCGTACAAAATTTGCATTTTGATTTGAAATACTCGTCATATTGTTGCATATATAGGCTCTCAAGTCCACCACCAAGACTTACGTTTTATTATTGTAGACCATAAGACAGAGTAATTTCAACTTTAGTACATATAAGGACTTATAAGTAAGGCTTTGTCTACGCCTCTTCGTTTCAGACTACTACTCTTACTAGTACGAGCCAGCGTCAAAATATATTGCTATTTTCGACTTTTTATCGTACAAGTATATGGAGGTGGATACCTCCCAATGTACTCTTAAAAAAAATATTTCTTTATACTTGTACATTGCCAATTTTGATACAATTTGTACAAAGTTTGCATTTTGATTTGACATACTTGTCATAATTTTGTATATAAAGGCTTTCAAGTCCACCACCCAGACTTAATTTTATTTTTATAAGCCATAATACAGAGTAATTTTGTCCTTAGTATATATAAGGATTTAGAAGTAAGGCGTTGACTACGCCTTTTTCTTTTAGACTACTACTCTTACTAGTAACTGCCGGCGTCAAAATATATCGCTATTTTCAACTTTTTATCATACAAGTATATGGAGGCGGATACCTCCCAATGTACTCTTAAAAAAAAATATATTTTTATACTTGTACATTGTCAATTTTGATACAATTTGTACAAAATTTGCATTTTGATTTGACATTCTTGTCATATTTTTGTATATATAGGCTCTCAAGTCCACCACCAAGACTTAAGTTTTATTATTGTAGCCCATAAGACAGAGTAATTTTGTCCTTAGTACATATAAGGACTTATAAGTAAGGCTTTGTCTACGCCTCTTTGTTTCAGACTACTACTCTTACTAGTACGAGCCGGCGTCAAAATAAATTGCTGTTTTCAGCTTTTCGACATACAAGTATATGAAGGCGGATACCTCCGAATGTAGTTTTAAAAAAAATATTTTTTTATACTTGTACATTGTCAATTTTGATACAATTTCTACAAAATTTGCAGTTGGATTTGACATACTTGTCATATTTTTGTATATATAGGCTCTCAAGTCCACCACCAAGACTTACGTTTTATTATTGTAGACCATAAGACAGAGTCATTTTGACCTAAGTACATGTAAGGACTTATAAGTAAGGCTTCGTCTACGCCTCTTTGTTTGAGACTACTACTCTTACTAGTACGAGCCGGCGTCAAAATATATTGCTATTTTCGACTTTTTATCGTACAAGTATATGGAGGTGGATACCTCCCAATGTACTCTTAAAAAAAAATATATTTTTATACTTGTACATTGTCAATTTTGATACAATTCCTACAAAATTTGCATTTCGATTTGACATTGTTGTCATATTTTTGTATATATAGGCTCTCAAGTCCACCAACAAGACTTAAATTTTGTGATTGTAGCCCATAAGACAGAGTAATTTTGTCCTTAGTACATATAAGGACTTATAAGTAAGGCTTTGTCAACGCCTCTTTGTTTCAGACTACTACTCTTACTAGTACGAGCCGGCGTCAAAATAAATTGCTGTTTTTAGCTTTTTAACATACAAGTATATGAAGGCGGATACCTCCGAATGTCGTTTTAGAAGAATATTTTTTTATACTTGTACATTGTCAATTTTGATACAATTTCTACAAAATTTGCAGTTGGATTTGACATACTTGTCATATTTTTGTATATATAGGCTCTCAACTCCACCACCAAGACTTTAGTTTTATTTTCATAAGCCATAATATAGAGTAATTTTGTCCTTACTATATATAAGGACTTATAAGTGAGGCTTCGTCCACGTCTGTTTAGTTTAAACAACTATGACAAGTACGAGCCGGCGTCATAATATATTGCTATTTTCGACTTTTTATCATACAAGTATATAGAGGCGGATAGCTCCCAATGTACTATTAAAAAAAAATATTTTTTTATACTTGTACATTGTCGATTTTGATACAATTTCTACAAAATTTGCAGTTGGATTTGACATACTTGTCATATTTTTGTATATATAGGCTCTCAAGTCCACCAACAAGACTTAAGTTTTATTTTTATAAGCTATAATACACAGTAGTTCCGTCCTTAGTACATATAAAGACTTATAAGTAAGGCTTTGTCTACGCCTTTATGTTTCAGATGACTACTCTTACGAGTACGAGCTGGCGTCAAAATATATTGCTATTTTTGACAGTTTATCCTACATGTATATGGATGCGGATACCTTTCATTGTACTCTTAAAAAAAAATATTTTTTTATACTTCGACATTGTCAATTTTGATACATCTCGTACAAAATTTGCGTTTTGATTTGACATACTTGTCATATTTTTGTATATATAGGCTCTCAAGTCCACCAACAAGACTTAAGTTTTATTTTTATAAGCTATAATACACAGTTATTCTGTCCTTAGTACATATAAAGACTTATAAGTGAGGCTTTGTCTATGCTTTTATGTTTTAGAGTACTACTCTTACTAGTACGAGCCGGCGTCAAAATAAATTGCTGTTTTCAGCTTTTTAACATACAAGTATATGGAGGCGGATACACTCGAATGTAGTTTTAAAAGAAATATTTTTTTATACTTGTACATTGTCAATTTTGATACAATTTGTACAAAATTTGCATTTTGATTTGACATACTTGTCATATTTTTGTATTTATAGGCTCTCAAGTCCAGCACCAAGACTTTAGTTTTATTTTATTAAGCCATAATATAGAGTAATTTTGTCCTTACCATATATAAGGACTTATAAGTAAGGCTTTGTTTACGCCTGTTTAGTTTAAACTACTATTACGAGTACGAACCGGCGTCATAATATATTGCTATTTTCGACTTTCTATCATACAAGTATATAGAGGCGGATAGCTCCCAATGTACTATTAAGAATAAATATTTCTTTATACTTGTACATTGTCAATTTTGATACAATTTCTACAAAATTCGCAGTTGGATTTGACATACTCGTCATATTTTTGTATATATAGGCTCTCAAGTCCACCTCCAAGACTTTAGTTTCATTTTCATACGCCATAATACAGAGTGATTTTGTCCCTAATACATATAAGGACTTATAAGTAAGGCTTTGTCTACGCCTCTTTGTTTGAGACTACTACTCTTACTAGTACGAGCCGAAGTCAAAATATATTGCTATTTTCGACTTTTTATCATACAAGTATATGGAGGCGGATTCCTCCCAATGTACTCTTAAAAAAAAATATATTTTTATACTTGTACATTGTCAATTATGATACAATTCCTACAAAATTTGCATTTTGATTTGTCATACTTGTCATCATTTTGTATAGATAGGCTTTCAAGTCCACCACCCAGACTTAATTTTTATTTTTTAAGCCTTAATACAGAGTCATTTTGTCCTTAGTACATGTAAGGACTTATAAGTAAGGCTTTGACTACGCCTTTCTGTTTCAGACTACTACTCTTCCTAGTAACTGCCGGCGTCAAAATTTATTGCTATTTTCGACAATTTATCCTACATGTATATAGAGGCGGATACCTTTCAATGTACTTTAAAAAAACAATATTTTTTTATACTTGGACATTGTCAATTTTGAAACATCTCGAACAAAATTTGCATTTTGATTTGACATACTTGTCATATTTTTGTATATATAGGCTCTCAAGTCCACCACCAAGTCTTAGGTTTTATTATTGTAGCCCATAAGATAGAGTAATTTTGTCCCTAGATCATATAAAAACTTAAAAGTAAGGCTTTGTCTACGCCTCATTGTTTCAGACTACTACTCTTACTAGTAAGAGCCAGCGTCAAAATAAATTGCTGTTTTCGGCTTTTTGACACACAAGTATACGAAGGCGTATACCTCCGAATGTAGTTTTAAAAAAAATATTTTTTTATACTTGTACATTGTCAATTTTGATACAATTTCTACAAAATTTGCATTTTGATTCGACATACTTGTCATATTTTTGTATATATAGGCTCTCAAGTCCAGCTCCAAGACTTAATTTTTATTTTTATAAGCTATAATACACAGTAGTTCCGTCCTTAGTACATATAAAGACTTATAAGTAAGGCTTTGTCTACGCCTTTATGTTTCAGATTACTACTCTTACGAGTACGAGCCGGCGTCAAAATATATTGCTATTTTCGACAATTTATCCTGCATGTATATGGAGGCGAATACCTTCCAATGTACTCTTAAAAAAAAATATTTTTTTATACTTGGACATTGTCAATTTTGATACATCTCGTACAAAATTTGCATTTTGATTTGACATACTTGTCATATTTTTGTATATATAGGCTCTCAAGTCCACCACCAAGACTTAAGTTTTATTATTGTAGCCCATACGGCAGAGTAATTTTGTCCTTAGTACATATAAAAACTTATAAGTAAGGCTTTGTCTACGCCTCTTTGTTTTAGACTACTACTATTACTAGTACGAGCCAGCGTCAAAATATATTGCTATTTTCGACTTTTTATCATACAAGTATATGGAGGCGGATACCTCCGAATGTAGTTTTAGAAAAAATATTTATTTATACTTGTACATTTTCAATTGTGATACAATTCCTACAAAATTTGCAGTTCGATTTGACATACTTGTCGTATTTTTGTATATATAGGCTCTCAAGTCCACCAACAAGACTTAAGTTTTATTTTTATAAGCTATAATACACAGTTATTCTGTCCTTAGTACATATAAAGACTTATAAGTGAGGCTTTGTCTATGCTTTTATGTTTTAGAGTACTACTCTTACTAGTACGAGCCGGCGTCAAAATAAATTGCTGTTTTCAGCTTTTTAACATACAAGTATATGGAGGCGGATACACTCGAATGTAGTTTTAAAAGAAATATTTTTTTATACTTGTACATTGTCAATTTTGATACAATTTGTACAAAATTTGCATTTTGATTTGACATACTTGTCATATTTTTGTATATATAGGCTCTCAAGTCCAGCACCAAGACTTTAGTTTTATTTTATTAAGCCATAATATAGAGTAATTTTGTCCTTACTATATATAAGGACTTATAAGTAAGGCTTTGTCTACGCCTGTTTAGTTTAAACTACTATTACGAGTACGAACCGGCGTCATAATATATTGCTATTTTCGACTTTCTATCATACAAGTATATAGAGGCGGATAGCTCCCAATGTACTATTAAGAATAAATATTTCTTTATACTTGTACATTGTCAATTTTGATACAATTTCTACAAAATTCGCAGTTGGATTTGACATACTCGTCATATTTTTGTATATATAGGCTCTCAAGTCCACCACCAAGACTTTAGTTTCATTTTCATACGCCATAATACAGAGTGATTTTGTCCCTAATACATATAAGGACTTATAAGTAAGGCTTTGTCTACGCCTCTTTGTTTGAGACTACTACTCTTACTAGTACGAGCCGAAGTCAAAATATATTGCTATTTTCGACTTTTTATCATACAAGTATATGGAGGCGGATTCCTCCCAATGTACTCTTAAAAAAAAATATATTTTTATACTTGTACATTGTCAATTTTGATACAATTCCTACAAAATTTGCATTTTGATTTGACATACTTGTCATCATTTTGTATAGATAGGCTTTCAAGTCCACCACCCAGACTTAATTTTTATTTTTTAAGCCTTAATACAGAGTCATTTTGTCCTTAGTACATGTAAGGACTTATAAGTAAGGCTTTGACTACGCCTTTCTGTTTCAGACTACTACTCTTCCTAGTAACTGCCGGCGTCAAAATTTATTGCTATTTTCGACAATTTATCCTACATGTATATAGAGGCGGATACCTTTCAATGTACTTTAAAAAAACAATATTTTTTTATACTTGGACATTGTCAATTTTGAAACATCTCGAACAAAATTTGCATTTTGATTTGACATACTT
This sequence comes from Microplitis manilae, assembly GCA_030273425.1. Lineage (NCBI taxonomy): Eukaryota > Metazoa > Arthropoda > Insecta > Hymenoptera > Braconidae > Microplitis > Microplitis manilae. The sequence continues at coordinate 9,692,081 of CP092720.1, read as the reverse complement.
GTCATATTTTTGTATATATAGGCTCTCAAGTCCACCACCAAGTCTTAGGTTTTATTATTGTAGCCCATAAGATAGAGTAATTTTGTCCCTAGATCATATAAAAACTTATAAGTAAGGCTTTGTCTACGCCTCATTGTTTCAGACTACTACTCTTACTAGTACGAGCCAGCGTCGAAATTAATTGCTGTTTACAGCTTTTTGACATACAAGTATATGAAGGCGGATACCTCCGAATGTAGTTTTAAAAAAAATATTTTTTTATACTTGTACATTGTCAATTTTGATACAATTTCTACAAAATTTGCATTTTGATTCGACATACTTGTCATATTTTTGTATATATAGGCTCTCAAGTCCAGCTCCAATACTTAATTTTTATTTTTATAAGCTATAATACACAGTAGTTCCGTCCTTAGTACATATAAAGACTTATAAGTAAGGCTTTGTCTACGCCTTTATGTTTCAGATTACTACTCTTACGAGTACGAGCCGGCGTCAAAATATATTGCTATTTTCGACAATTTATCCTGCATGTTTATGGAGGCGAATACCTTCCAATGTACTCTTAAAAAAAAATATTTTTTTATACTTGGACACTGTCAATTTTGATACATCTCGTACAAAATTTGCATTTTGATTTGACATACTTGTCATATTTTTGTATATATAGTCTCTCAAGTCAACCACCAAGTCTTAGGTTTTATTAATGTAGCCCATAAGACAGAGTAATTTGTCCTTAGTACATATAAAAACTTATAAGTAAGGCTTTGTTTAGGCCTGTTTAGTTTAAACAACTATCACAAGTACGAGCCGGCGTCATAATATATTGCTATTTTCGACTTTCTATCATACAAGTATATGAAGGCGGATACCTCCGAATGTAGTTTTAGAAAAAATATTTATTTATACTTGTACATTTTCAATTGTGATACAATTTCTACAAAATTTGCAGTTCGATTTGACATACTTGTCGTATTTTTGTATATATAGGCTCTCAAGTCCACCACCAAGACTTTAGTTTTATTTTTATAAGCCATAATACAGAGTAATTTTGTCCTTAGTACATATAAGGACTTAGGAGTAAGGCGTTGACTACGCCTTTTTGTTTTAGACGACTACTCTTACTAGTAACTGTTGGCGTCAAAATATATTGCTATATTCGACTGTTTATCATACAAGTATATGGAGGCGGATACCTTTCAATGTACTTTAAAACAAAAGATTTTTTTATACTTAGACATTGTCAATTTTGATACAATCTGTACAAAATTTGCATTTCGATTTGACATCCTTTTTATATTTTTGTATATATAGGCTCTCAAGTCCACCACCAAGACTTAAGTTTTATTATTGTAGCCCATACGACAGAGTAATTTTGTCCTTAGTAGATATAAGGACTTATAAGTGAGGCTTTGTCTACGCCTCTTTGTTTCAGACCACTACTCTTACTTGTACGAGCCAGCGTCAAAATAAATTGCTGTTTTCAGCTTTTTGACATACAAGTATATGAAGGCGGATACCTCCGAATGTAATTTTAAAGAAAATATTTTTTTATACTTGTACATTTTCAATTTTGATACAATTTCTACAAAATTCGCGATTTGATTTGACATACTTGTCATAATTTTGTATATATAGGCTCTCAAGTCCACCACCCAGACTTAATTTTTATTTTTATAAGCTCTAATACACAGTTATTCTGTCCTTAGTACATATAAAGACTTATAAGTGAGGCTTTGTCTACGCCTCTTTGTTTCAGACCACTACTCTTACTAGTACGAGCCAGCGTCAAAATAAATTGCTGTTTTCAGCTTTTTGACATACAAGTATATGAAGGCGGATACCTCCGAATGTAATTTTAAAGAAAATATTTTTTTATACTTGTACATTGTCAATTTTGATACAATTTGTACAAAATTTGCATTTTGATTCGACATACTTGTCATATTTTTGTATATATAGGCTCTCAAGTCCAGCTCCAAGACTTAATTTTTATTTTTATAAGCTATAATACACAGTAGTTCCGTCCTAAGTACATATAAAGACTTATAAGTAAGGCTTTGTCTACGCCTTTATGTTTCAGATTACTACTCTTACGAGTACGAGCCGGCGTCAAAATATATTGCTATTTTCGACTTTTTATCGTACAAGTATCTGGAGGTGGATACCTCCCAATGTACTCTTAAAAAAAAATATATTTTTATACTTGGACATTGTCAATTTTGATACATCTCGTACAAAATTTGCATTTTGATTTGACATACTTGTCATATTTTTGTATATATAGGCTCTCAAGTCCACCACCAAGACTTAAGTTTTATTATTGTAGCCCATACGACAGAGTAATTTTGTCCTTAGTACATATAAGGACTTATAAGTAAGGCTTTGTCTACGCCTCTTTGTTTCAGACTACTACTCTTACTAGTACGAGCCGGCGTCAGAATAAATTGCTATTTTCGACTTTCTATCATACAAGTATATGAAGGCGGATACCTCCGAATGTCGTTTAAGAAGAATATTTTTTCATACTTGTACATTGTCAATTTTGATAAAATTGGTACGAAATTTGCATTTCGATTTGACATACTTGTCATATTTTTGTATATATAGGCTCTCAAGTCCACCACCAAGACTTTAGTTTTATTTTTATAAGCCATAATACAGAGTAATTTTGTCCTTAGTACATATAAGGACTCAGGAGTAAGGCGTGACTACGCCTTTTTGTTTCAGACTACTACTCTTACTAGTAACTGTTGGCGTCAAAATATATTGCTATTTTCGACAATTTATCCTACATGTATATAGAGGCGGATACCTTTCAATGTACTTTAAAAAAAAATATTTTTTTATACTTAGACATTGTCAATTTTTATACAATCTGTACAAAATTTGCATTTTGATTTGACATACTTTTTATATTTTTGTATATATAGGCTCTCAAGTCCACCACCAAGACTTAAGTTTTATTATTGTAGCCCATACGACAGAGTAATTTTGTCCTTAGTAGATATAAGGACTTATAAGTGAGGCTTTGTCTACGCCTCTTTGTTTCAGACCACTACTCTTACTTGTACGAGCCAGCGTCAAAATAAATTGCTGTTTTCAGCTTTTCGACATACAAGTATATGAAGGCGGATACCTCCGAATGTAATTTTAACGAAAATATTTTTTTATACTTGTACATTGTCAATTTTGATACAATTTGTACAAAATTTGCATTTTGATTCGACATACTTGTCATATTTTTGTATATATAGGCTCTCAAGTCCAGCTCCAAGACTTAATTTTTATTTTTTAAGCTATAATACACAGTAGTTCCGTCCTAAGTACATATAAAGACTTATAAGTAAGGCTTTGTCTACGCCTTTATGTTTCAGATTACTACTCTTACGAGTACGAGCCGGCGTCAAAATATATTGCTATTTTCGACAATTTATCCTACATGTATATGGATGCGGATACCTTTCATTGTACTCTTAAAAAAAAATATTTTTTTATACTTCGACATTGTCAATTTTGATACATTTCGTACAAAATTTGCATTTTGATTTGAAATACTCGTCATATTGTTGCATATATAGGCTCTCAAGTCCACCACCAAGACTTACGTTTTATTATTGTAGACCATAAGACAGAGTAATTTCAACTTTAGTACATATAAGGACTGATAAGTAAGGCTTTGTCTACGCCTCTTCGTTTCAGACTACTACTCTTACTAGTACGAGCCAGCGTCAAAATATATTGCTATTTTCGACTTTTTATCGTACAAGTATATGGAGGTGGATACCTCCCAATGTACTCTTAAAAAAAATATTTCTTTATACTTGTACATTGCCAATTTTGATACAATTTGTACAAAGTTTGCATTTTGATTTGACATACTTGTCATAATTTTGTATATAAAGGCTTTCAAGTCCACCACCCAGACTTAATTTTATTTTTATAAGCCATAATACAGAGTAATTTTGTCCTTAGTATATATAAGGATTTAGAAGTAAGGCGTTGACTACGCCTTTTTCTTTTAGACTACTACTCTTACTAGTAACTGCCGGCGTCAAAATATATCGCTATTTTCAACTTTTTATCATACAAGTATATGGAGGCGGATACCTCCAAATGTACTCTTAAAAAAAAATATATTTTTATACTTGTACATTGTCAATTTTGATACAATTTGTACAAAATTTGCATTTTGATTTGACATTCTTGTCATATTTTTGTATATATAGGCTCTCAAGTCCACCACCAAGACTTAAGGTTTATTATTGTAGCCCATAAGACAGAGTAATTTCGTCCTTAGTACATATAAGGACTTATAAGTAAGGCTTTGTCTACGCCTCTTTGTTTCAGACTACTACTCTTACTAGTACGGGCCGGCGTCAAAATATATTGCTATATTCGACTGTTCATCATGAAAGTATATGGAGGCGGATACCTTTCAATGTACTTTAAAAAAAAATATTTTTTTATACTTAGACATTGTCAATTTTTATACAATCTGTACAAAATTTGCATTTTGATTTGACATACTTTTTATATTTTTGTATATATAGGCTCTCAAGTCCACCACCAAGACTTAAGTTTTATTATTGTAGCCCATACGACAGAGTAATTGTGTCCTTAGTAGATATAAGGACTTATAAGTGAGGCTTTGTCTACGCCTCTTTGTTTCAGACCACTACTCTTACTTGTACGAGCCAGCGTCAAAATAAATTGCTGTTTTCAGCTTTTTGACATACAAGTATATGAAGGCGGATACCTCCGAATGTAATTTTAAAGAAAATATTTTTTTATACTTGTACATTTTCAATTTTGATACAATTTCTACAAAATTCGCATTTCGATTTGACATACTTGTCATAATTTTGTATATATAGGCTCTCAAGTCCACCACCCAGACGTAATTTTTACTTTTATAAGCTCTAATACACAGTTATTCTGTCCTTAGTACATATAAAGACTTATAAGTGAGGCTTTGTCTACGCCTCTTTGTTTCAGACCACTACTCTTACTAGTACGAGCCAGCGTCAAAATAAATTGCTGTTTTCAGCTGTTTGACATACAAGTATATGAAAGCGGATACCTCCGAATGTAATTTTAAAGAAAATATTTTTTTATACTTGTACATTTTCAATTTTGATACAATTTCTACAAAATTCGCATTTTGATTCGACATACTTGTCATATTTTTGTATATATAGGCTCTCAAGTCCAGCTCCAAGACTTAATTTTTATTTTTTTAAGCTATAATACACAGTAGTTCCGTCCTAAGTACATATAAAGACTTATAAGTAAGGCTTTGTCTACGCCTTTATGTTTCAGATTACTACTCTTACGAGTACGAGCCGGCGTCAAAATATATTGCTATTTTCGACAATTTATCCTACATGCATATGGATGCGGATACCTTTCATTGTACTCTTAAAAAAAAAATTTTTTTATACTTCGACATTGTCAATTTTGATACATTTCGTACAAAATTTGCATTTTGATTTGAAATACTCGTCATATTGTTGCATATATAGGCTCTCAAGTCCACCACCAAGACTTACGTTTTATTATTGTAGACCATAAGACAGAGTAATTTCAACTTTAGTACATATAAGGACTTATAAGTAAGGCTTTGTCTACGCCTCTTCGTTTCAGACTACTACTCTTACTAGTACGAGCCAGCGTCAAAATATATTGCTATTTTCGACTTTTTATCGTACAAGTATATGGAGGTGGATACCTCCCAATGTACTCTTAGAAAAAAATATTTCTTTATACTTGTACATTGCCAATTTTGATACAATTTGTACAAAGTTTGCATTTTGATTTGACATACTTGTCATAATTTTGTATATAAAGGCTTTCAAGTCCACCACCCAGACTTAATTTTATTTTTATAAGCCATAATACAGAGTAATTTTGTCCTTAGTATATATAAGGATTTAGAAGTAAGGCGTTGACTACGCCTTTTTCTTTTAGACTACTACTCTTACTAGTAACTGCCGGCGTCAAAATATATCGCTATTTTCAACTTTTTATCATACAAGTATATGGAGGCGGATACCTCCCAATGTACTCTTAAAAGAAAATATATTTTTATACTTGTACATTGTCAATTTTGATACAATTTGTACAAAATTTGCATTTTGATTTGACATTCTTGTCATATTTTTGTATATATAGGCTCTCAAGTCCACCACCAAGACGTAAGTTTTATTATTGTAGCCCATAAGACAGAGTAATTTTGTCCTTAGTACATATAAGGACTTATAAGAAAGGCTTTGTCTACGCCTCTTCGTTTCAGACTACTACTCTTACTAGTACGAGCCAGCGTCAAAATATATTGCTATTTTCGACTTTTTATCGTACAAGTATATGGAGGTGGATACCTCCCAATGTACTCTTAAAAAAAAATATTTCTTTATACTTGTACATTGCCAATTTTGATACAATTTGTACAAAGTTTGCATTTTGATTTGACATACTTGTCATAATTTTGTATATAAAGGCTTTCAAGTCCAGCACCCAGACTTAATTTTATTTTTATAAGCAATAATACAGAGTAATTTTGTCCTTAGTATATATAAGGATTTAGAAGTAAGGCGTTGACTACGCCTTTTTCTTTTAGACTACTACTCTTACTAGTAACTGCCGGCGTCAAAATATATCGCTATTTTCAACTTTTTATCATACAAGTATATGGAGGCGGATACCTCCCAATGTACTCTTAAAAAAAAATATATTTTTATACTTGTACATTGTCAATTTTGATACAATTTGTACAAAATTTGCATTTTGATTTGACATTCTTGTCATATTTTTGTATATATAGGCTCTCAAGTCCACCACCAAGACTTAAGTTTTATTATTGTAGCCCATAAGACAGAGTAATTTTGTCCTTAGTACATATAAGGACTTATAAGTAAGGCTTTGTCTACGCCTCTTTGTTTCAGACTACTACTCTTACTAGTACGAGCCGGCGTCAAAATAAATTGCTGTTTTCAGCTTTTCGACATACAAGTATGTGAAGGCGGATACCTCCGAATGTAATTTTAAAAAAAATATTTTTTTATACTTGTACATTGTCAGTTTTGATACAATTTCTACAAAATTTGCAGTTGGATTCGCCATACTTGTCATATTAATGCATATATAGGCTCTCAAGTCCACCACCAAGACTTACGTTTTATTATTGTAGACCATAAGACAGAGTCATTTTGACCTAAGTACATGTAAGGACTTATAAGTAAGGCTTCGTCTACGCCTCTTTGTTACAGACTACTACTCTTACTAGTACGAGCCGGCGTCAAAATAAATTGCTGTTTTCGACTTTTTATCATACATGTATATAGAGGCGGTTACCTCCTAATGTACTTAAAAAAAAAAATATTTTTTTATACTTGAACATTGCCAATTTTGATACAATTTGTACAAAAATTGCATTTTGATTTGACATACTTGTCATAATTTTGTGTATATAGGCTTTCAAGTCCACCACCCAGACTTAATTTTTATTTTTATAAGCTATAATACACAGTTATTCTGTCCTTAGTACATATAAAGACTTATAAGTAAGGCTTTGTCTATGCTTTTATGTTTTAGAGTACTACTCTTACTAGTACGAGCCAGCGTTAAAATAAATTGCTGTTTTCAGCTCTTTAACATACAAGTATATAAAGTTGGATACACTCGAATGTAGTTTTAAAAGAAATATTTTTTTATACTTGTACATTGTCAATTTTGATACAATTTGTACAAAATTTGCATTTTGATTTGACATACTTGTCATATTTTTGTATATATAGGCTCTCAAGTCCAGCACCAAGACTTTAGTTTTATTTTATTAAGCCATAATATAGAGTAATTTTGTCCTTACTATATATGAGGACTTATAAGTAAGGCTTTGTCGACGCCTGTTTAGTTTAAACTACTATTACAAGTACGAGCCGGCGTCATAATATATTGCCATTCTCGACTTTCTATCATACAAGTATATAGAGGCGGATAGCTCCCAATGTACTATTAGAAAAAAATATTTCTTTATACTTGTACATTGTCAATTTTGATACAATTTCTACAAAATTCGCAGTTGAATTTGACATACTCGTCATATTTTTGTATATATAGGCTCTCAAGTCCACCACCAAGACTTTAGTTTCATTTTCATACGCCATAATACAGAGTGATTTTGTCCCTAATACATATAAGGACTTATAAGTAAGGCTTTGTCTACGCCTCTTTGTTTGAGACTACTACTCTTACTAGTACGAGCCGAAGTCAAAATATATTGCTATTTTCGACTTTTTATCATACAAATATATGGAGGCGGATTCCTCCCAATGTACTCTTAAAAAAAAATATATTTTTATACTTGTACATTGTCAATTTTGATACAATTCCTACAAAATTTGCATTTCGATTTGACATTGTTGTCATATTTTTGTATTTATATGCTCTCAAGTCCACCAACAAGACTTAAATTTTGTGATTGTAGCCCATAAGACAGAGTAATTTTGTCCTTAGTACATATAAGGACTTATAAGTAAGGCTTTGTCAACGCCTCTTTGTTTCAGACTACTACTCTTACTAGTACGAGCCGGCGTCAAAATAAATTGCTGTTTTTAGCTTTTTAACATACAAGTATATGGAGGCGGATACCTTCGAATGTAGATTTAAAAAAAATATTTTTTTATACTTGTACATTGTCAATTTTGATAAAATTTGTACGAAATTTGCATTTCGATTTGACATACTTGTCATATTTTTGTATATATAGGCTCTCAAGTCCAGCACCAAGACTTAATTTTGATTTTTATAAGCTATAATACACAGTAATTCTGTCCTTAGTACATATAAAGACTTATAATTAAGGCTTTGTCTACGCCTTTCTGTTTCAGATTACTACTCTTACGAGTACGAGCCGGCGTCAAAATATATTGCTATTTTTGACAATTTATCCTACAAGTATATGAAGGCGGATACCTCCGAATGTCGTTTTAGAAGAATATTTTTTTATACTTGTACATTGTCAATTTTGATACAATTTCTACAAAATTTGCAGTTGGATTTGACATACTTGTCATATTTTTGTATATATAGGCTGTCAAGTCCACCAACAAGACTTAAGTTTTATTTTTATAAGCTATAATACACAGTAGTTCCGTCCTTAGTACATATAAAGACTTATAAGTAAGGCTTTGTCTACGCCTTTATGTTTCAGATTACTACTCTTACGAGTACGAGCCGGCGTCAAAATATATTGCTATTTTCGACAATTTATCCTACAAGTATATAGAGGCGGATAGCTCCCAATGTACTATTAAAAAAAAATATTTTTTTATACTTGTACATTGTCGATTTTGATACAATTTCTACAAAATTTGCAGTTGGATTTGACATACTTGTCATATTTTTGTATATATAGGCTGTCAAGTCCACCAACAAGACTTAAGTTTTATTTTTATAAGCTATAATACACAGTAGTTCCGTCCTTAGTACATATAAAGACTTATAAGTAAGGCTTTGTCTACGCCTTTATGTTTCAGATGACTACTCTTACGAGTACGAGCTGGCGTCAAAATATATTGCTATTTTTGACAGTTTATCCTACATGTATATGGATGCGGATACCTTTCATTGTACTCTTAAAAAAAAATATTTTTTTATACTTCGACATTGTCAATTTTGATACATCTCGTACAAAATTTGCGTTTTGATTTGACATACTTGTCATATTTTTGTATATATAGGCTCTCAAGTCCACCAACAAGACTTAAGTTTTATTTTTATAAGCTATAATACACAGTTATTCTGTCCTTAGTACATATAAAGACTTATAAGTGAGGCTTTGTCTATGCTTTTATGTTTTAGAGTACTACTCTTACTAGTACGAGCCGGCGTCAAAATAAATTGCTGTTTTCAGCTTTTTAACATACAAGTATATGGAGGCGGATACACTCGAATGTAGTTTTAAAAGAAATATTTTTTTATACTTGTACATTGTCAATTTTGATACAATTTGTACAAAATTTGCATTTTGATTTGACATACTTGTCATATTTTTGTATTTATAGGCTCTCAAGTCCAGCACCAAGACTTTAGTTTTATTTTATTAAGCCATAATATAGAGTAATTTTGTCCTTACCATATATAAGGACTTATAAGTAAGGCTTTGTTTACGCCTGTTTAGTTTAAACTACTATTACGAGTACGAACCGGCGTCATAATATATTGCTATTTTCGACTTTCTATCATACAAGTATATAGAGGCGGATAGCTCCCAATGTACTATTAAGAATAAATATTTCTTTATACTTGTACATTGTCAATTTTGATACAATTTCTACAAAATTCGCAGTTGGATTTGACATACTCGTCATATTTTTGTATATATAGGCTCTCAAGTCCACCTCCAAGACTTTAGTTTCATTTTCATACGCCATAATACAGAGTGATTTTGTCCCTAATACATATAAGGACTTATAAGTAAGGCTTTGTCTACGCCTCTTTGTTTGAGACTACTACTCTTACTAGTACGAGCCGAAGTCAAAATATATTGCTATTTTCGACTTTTTATCATACAAGTATATGGAGGCGGATTCCTCCCAATGTACTCTTAAAAAAAAATATATTTTTATACTTGTACATTGTCAATTATGATACAATTCCTACAAAATTTGCATTTTGATTTGTCATACTTGTCATCATTTTGTATAGATAGGCTTTCAAGTCCACCACCCAGACTTAATTTTTATTTTTTAAGCCTTAATACAGAGTCATTTTGTCCTTAGTACATGTAAGGACTTATAAGTAAGGCTTTGACTACGCCTTTCTGTTTCAGACTACTACTCTTCCTAGTAACTGCCGGCGTCAAAATTTATTGCTATTTTCGACAATTTATCCTACATGTATATAGAGGCGGATACCTTTCAATGTACTTTAAAAAAACAATATTTTTTTATACTTGGACATTGTCAATTTTGAAACATCTCGAACAAAATTTGCATTTTGATTTGACATACTTGTCATATTTTTGTATATATAGGCTCTCAAGTCCACCACCAAGTCTTAGGTTTTATTATTGTAGCCCATAAGATAGAGTAATTTTGTCCCTAGATCATATAAAAACTTAAAAGTAAGGCTTTGTCTACGCCTCATTGTTTCAGACTACTACTCTTACTAGTAAGAGCCAGCGTCAAAAAAAATTGCTGTTTTCGGCTTTTTGACACACAAGTATACGAAGGCGGATACCTCCGAATGTAGTTTTAAAAAAAATATTTTTTTATACTTGTACATTGTCAATTTTGATACAATTTCTACAAAATTTGCATTTTGATTCGACATACTTGTCATATTTTTGTATATATAGGCTCTCAAGTCCAGCTCCAATACTTAATTTATATTTTTATAAGCTATAATACACAGTAGTTCCGTCCTTAGTACATATAAAGACTTATAAGTAAGGCTTTGTTTAGGCCTGTTTAGTTTAAACAACTATCACAAGTACGAGCCGGCGTCATAATATATTGCTATTTTCGACTTTCTATCATACAAGTATATGAAGGCGGATACCTCCGAATGTAGTTTTAGAAAAAATATTTATTTATACTTGTACATTTTCAATTGTGATACAATTTCTACAAAATTTGCAGTTCGATTTGACATACTTGTCGTATTTTTGTATATATAGGCTCTCAAGTCCACCACCAAGACTTTAGTTTTATTTTTATAAGCCATAATACAGAGTAATTTTGTCCTTAGTACATATAAGGACTTAGGAGTAAGGCGTTGACTACGCCTTTTTGTTTTAGACGACTACTCTTACTAGTAACTGTTGGCGTCAAAATATATTGCTATATTCGACCGTTTATCATACAAGTATACGGAGGCGGATACCTTTCAATGTACTTTAAAAAAAAATATTTTTTTATACTTAGACATTGTCAATTTTGATACAATCTGTACAAAATTTGCATTTTGATTTGACATACGTTTTATATTTTTGTATATATAGGCTCTCAAGTCCACCACCAAGACTTAAGTTTTATTATTGTAGCCCATACGACAGAGTAATTTTGTCCTTAGTAGATATAAGGACTTATAAGTGAGGCTTTGTCTACGCCTCTGTGTTTCAGACCACTACTCTTACTTGTACGAGCCAGCGTCAAAATAAATTGCTGTTTTCAGCTTTTTGACATACAAGTATATGAAGGCGGATACCTCCGAATGTAATTTTAAAGAAAATATTTTTTTATACTTGTACATTTTCAATTTTGATACAATTTCTACAAAATTCGCGATTTGATTCGACATACTTGTCATAATTTTGTATATATAGGCTCTCAAGTCCACCACCCAGACTTAATTTTTATTTTTATAAGCTCTAATACACAGTTATTCTGTCCTTAGTACATATAAAGACTTATAAGTGAGGCTTTGTCTACGCCTCTTTGTTTCAGACCACTGCTCTTACTAGTACGAGCCAGCGTCAAAATAAATTGCTGTTTTCAGCTGTTTGACATACAAGTATTTGAAGGCGGATACCTCCGAATGTAATTTTAAAGAAAATATTTTTTTATACTTGTGCTTTGTCAATTTTGATACAATTTGTACAAAATTTGCATTTTGATTTCACATACTTGTCATATTTTTGTATATATAGGCTCTCAAGTCCAGCTCCAAGACTTGATTTTTATTTTTTAAGCTATAATACACAGTAGTTCCGTCCTAAGGACATATAAAGACTTATAAGTAAGGCTTTGTCTACGCCTTTATGTTTCAGATTACTACTCTTACGAGTACGAGCCGGCGTCAAAATATATTGCTATTTTCGACAATTTATCCTGCATGTT
>CP092720.1:9587400-9679139 GCA_030273425.1 Microplitis manilae | reverse complement strand
GAATCAAAATGCAAATTTTGTAGAAATTGTATCAAAATAGACAATGTACAAGTATAAAAAAATATTTTTTTTAAAACTACATTCGGAGGTATCCGCCTTCGTATACTTGTGTGTCAAAAAGCCGAAAACAGCAATTCATTTTGACGCTGGCTCTTACTAGTAAGAGTAGTAGTCTGAAACAATGAGGCGTAGACAAAGCCTTACTTTTAAGTTTTTATATGATCTAGGGACAAAATTACTCTATCTTATGGGCTACAATAATAAAACCTAAGACTTGGTGGTAGACTTGAGAGCCTATATATACAAAAATATGACAAGTATGTCAAATCAAAATGCAAATTTTGTTCAAGATGTTTCAAAATTGACAATGTCCAAGTATAAAAAAATATTGTTTTTTTAAAGTACATTGAAAGGTATCCGCCTCTATATACATGAAGGATAAATTGTCGAAAATAGCAATATATTTTGACGCCGGCTCGTACTCGTAAGAGTAGTAATCTGATACATAAAGGCGTAGACAAAGCCTTACTTATAAGTCTTTAAATGTACTAAGGACAAAATTACTCTATCTTATGGGCTACAATAACGAAACTTAAGTCTTGTTGGTGGACTTGAAAGACTATATATACAAAAATATGACAAGTATGTCAAATCAAAATGCAAATTTTGTACAAATTGTATCAAAATTGACAATGTACAAGTATAAAAATATATTTTTTTTAAGAGTACATTGGGAGGTATCCGCCACCATATACTTGTAGGATAAAAAGTCAAATATAGCAATATATTCCGACGCCGGCTCGTACTAGTAAGAGTAGTAGTCTAAAAGAAAAAGGCGTAGTCAACGCCTTACTTCTAAATCCTTATATATACTAAGGACAAAATTACTCTTATTATGGCTTATAAAAATAAAATTAAGTCTGGGTGGTGGACTTGAAAGCCTTTATATACAAATTAATGACAAGTATGTCGAATCAAAATGCAAACTTTGTACAAATTGTATCAAAATTGGCAATGTACAAGTATAAAGAAATATTTTTTTTTAAGAGTACATTGGGAGGTATCCGCCTTCATATACTTGTATGATAAAATGTCAAAAATAGCAATATATTTTGACGCCGGCTCGTACTAGTAAGAGTAGTAGTCTAAAACGAAGAGGCGTAGACAAAGCCTTACTTATAAGTCCTTATATGTACTAACGACAAAATTACTCTGTCTTATGGGCTACAATCACTAAATTTAAGTCTTGTTGGTGGACTTGAGAGCCTATATATACAAAAATATGACAACAATGTCAAATCAAAATGCAAATTTTGTAGGAATTGTATCAAAATTGACAATGTACAAGTATAAAAATATATTTTTTTTTAAGAGTACATTGGGAGGTATCCGCCTTCATATACTTGTATGATAAAAAGTCGAAAATAGCAATATATTTTGACGCCGGCAGTTACTAGGAAGAGTAGTAGTCTGAAACAGAAAGGCGTAGTCAAAGCCTTACTTATAAGTCCTTATATGTACTAAGGACAAAATGACTCTGTATTATGGCTTAAAAAATAAAAATTAAGTCTGGGTGGTGGACTTGAAAGCCTATATATACAAAATGATGACCAGTATGTCAAATCAAAATGCAAATTTTGTAGGAATTGTATCAAAATTGACAATGTACAAGTATAAAAATATATTTTTTTTTTAAAGTACATTGGGAGGAATCCGCCTCCATATACTTGTATGATAAAAAGTCGAAAATAGCAATATATTTTGACTTCGGCTCGTACTAGTAAGAGTAGTAGTCTAAAACAAAGAGGCGTAGACAAAGCCTTACTTATAAGTCCTTATATGTACTCAAGTCGAAATTACTCTGTCATATGGTCTACAATAATAAAACGTAAGTCTTGGTGGTGGACTTGAGAGCCTATATATGCAACAATATGACGAGTATGTCAAATCAAAACGCAAATTTTGTACGAGATGTATCGAAATTGACAATGTCGAAGTATAAAAAAATATTTTTTTTTAAGAGTACAATGAAAGGTATCCGCATCCACATACATGTAGGATAAATTGTCGAAAATAGTAATATATTGACGCCGGCTCGTACTCGTAAGAGTAGTCATCTGAAACATAAAGGCGTAGACAAAGCCTTACTTGTAAGTCTTAATATGTACCAAGGACGGAACTACTGTGTATTATAGCTTATAAAAATAAAAATTAAGTCTTAGAGCTGGACTTGAGAGCCTATATATACAAAAATATGACAAGTATGTCAAATCCAACTGCGAATTTTGTAGAAATTGTATCAAAATTGACAATGTACAAGTATAAAAAAATATTTTCTTTAAAATTACATTCGAAGGTATCCGCCTCCATAAACTTGTATGTCGAAAAGCTGAAAACAGCAATTTATTTAGACGCGGGCTTGTACTAGTAATAGTTGTAATCTAAAACAAAGAGGCGTAGTTAAAGCCTTACTTATAAGTCCTTATATGTACTAAGGACAAAATTACTCTGTCTTATGGGCTACAATAACAAAACTTAAGTCTTGTTGGTGGACTTGAGAGCCTATATATACAAAAATATGACAAGTATGTCAAATCCAACTGCAAATTTTGTAGAAATTGTATCAAAATCGACAATGCACAAGTATAAAAAAATATTTTCTTTAAAATTACATTCGGAGGTATCCGCCTTCATATACTTGTATGTCAAACAGCTGAAAACAGCAATTTATTTTGACGCTGGCTCGTACTAGTAAGAGTAGTGGTCTGAAACAAAGAGGCGTAGACGAAGCCTCACTTATATGTCTTTATATGTACTAAGGACAGAATAACTGTGCATTAGAGCTTATAAAAATAAAAATTAAGTCTGAGTGGTGGACTTGAGAGCCTATGTATACAAAATTATGACAAGTATGTCAAATCCAACTGCGAATTTTGTAGAAATTGTATCAAAATTGAAAATGTACAAGTATAAAAAAATATTTTCTTTAAAATTACATTCGGAGGTATCCGCCTTCATATACTTGTATGTCAAAAAGCTGAAAACAGCAATTTATTTTGACGCTGGCTCGTACTAGTAAGAGTAGTGGTCTGAAACAAAGAGGCGTAGACAAAGCCTCACTTATAAGTCCTTATATGTACTAAGGACAAAATGACTCTGTCTTATGGGCTACAATAACAAAACTTAAGTCTTGTTGGTGGACTTAAGAGCCTATATATACAAAAATATGACAACAATGTCAAATCAAAATGCAAATTTTGTAGGAATTGTATCAAAATTGACAATGTACAAGTATAAAAATATATTTTTTTTCAAGAGTACATTGGGAGGTATCCGCCTTCATATACTTGTATGATAAAAAGTCGAAAATAGCAATATATTTTGACGCCGGCAGTTACTAGGAAGAGTAGTAGTCTGAAACAGAAAGGCGTGGTCAAAGCCTTACTTATAAGTCCTTACATGTACTAAGGACAAAATGACTCTGTATTATGGCTTAAAAAATAAAAATTAAGTCTGGGTGGTGGACTTGAAAGCCTATATATACAAAATGATGACAAGTATGTCAAATCAAAATGCAAATTTTGTAGGAATTGTATCATAATTGACAATGTACAAGTATAAAAAAATATTTCTTTTGAAACTACATTCGAGTGTATCCGCCATCATATACTTGTATGTTAAAGAGCTGAAAACAGCAATTTATTTTGACGCCGGCTCGTACTAGTAAGAGTAGTACTCTAAAACATAAAAGCATAGACAAAGCCTTACTTATAAGTCTTTATATGTACTAAGGACAGGATAACTGTGTATTATAGCTTATGAAAATCAAAATTAAGTCTTGGTGCTGGACTTGAGAGCCTAAATATACAAAAATATGTCAAGTGTGTCAAATCAAAATGCAAATTTTGTACAAATTGTATCAAAATTGGCAATGTTCAAGTATAAAAAAATTTTTTTTTTTTTTAAGTGCATTAGGAGGTATCCGCCTCCATATACTTGTATGATCAAAAGTCGAAAACAGCAATTTATTTTGACGCCGGCTCGTACTCGTAAGAGTAGTAATCTGAAACAGAAAGGCGTAGACAAAGCCTTAATTATAAGTCTTTATATGTACTAAGGACAGAATTACTGTGTATTATAGCTTATGAAAATCAAAATTAAGTCTTGGTGCTGGACTTGAGTGCCTATATATACAAAAATATGACAAGTATGTCAAATCGAAATGCAAATTTCGTACAAATTTTATCAAAATCGACAATGTACAAGTATAAAAATATATTTTTTTTTAAGAGTACATTGGGAGGAATCCGCCTCCATATATTTGTATGATAAAAAGTCGAAAATAGCAATATATTTTGACTTCGGCTCGTACTAGTAAGAGTAGTAGTCTCAAACAAAGAGGCGTAGACAAAGCCTTACTTATAAGTCCTTATATGTATTAGGGACAAAATCACTCTGTATTATGGCGTATGAAAATGAACCTAAAGTCTTGGTGGTGGACTTAAGAGCCTATATATACAAAAATATGACGAGTATGTCAAATCCAACTGCGAATTTTGTAGAAATTGTATCAAAATTGACAATGTACAAGTATAAAGAAATATTTTTTTTTAATAGTACATTGGGTGCTATCCGCCTCTATATACTTGTATGATAGAAAGTCGAAAATGGCAATATATTATGACGCCGGCTCGTACTTGTAATAGTAGTTTAAACTAAACAGGCGTCGACAAAGCCTTACTTATAAGTCCTCATATATAGTAAGGACAAAATTACTCTATATTATGGCTTAATAAAATAAAACTAAAGTCTTGGTGCCGGACTTGAGAGCCTATATATACAAAAATATGACAAGTATGTCAAATCAAAATGCAAATTTTGTACAAATTGTATCAAAATTGACAATGTACAAGTATAAAAAAATATTTCTTTTAAAACTACATTCGAGTGTATCCGCCTTTATATACTTGTATGTTAAAGAGCTGAAAACTGCAATTTATTTTGACGCCAGCTTGCACTAGTAAGAGTAGTTCTCTAAAACATAAAAGCATAGACAAAGCCTTACTTATAAGTCTTTATATGTACTAAGGACAGAATAACTGTGTATTATAGCTTATAAAAATAAAAATTAAGTCTGGGTGGTGGACTTGAAAGCCTATATATACAAAATTATGACAAGTATGTCAAATCAAAATGCAAATTTTGTACAAATTGTATCAAAATTGGCAATGTTCAAGTATAAAAAAATATTTTTTTTTTTAAGTACATTAGGAGGTATCCGCCTCCATATACTTGTATGATAAAAAGTCGAAAACAGCAATTTATTTTGACGCCGGCTCGTACTAGTAAGGATTGTAATCTAAAACAAAGAGGCGTAGACAAAGCCTTACTTATAAGAGCTTATATGTACAAAGGACAAAATTACTCTGTCTTATGGGCTACAATAAGAAAATTTAAGTCTTGTTGGTGGACTTGAGAGCCTATATATACAAAAATATGACAAGTATGTGAAATCAAAATTCGAATTTTGTACAAATTGTATCAAAATTGACAATGTACAAGTATAAAAAAATAATTTTCTTAAGAGTACATTGGGAGGTATCCGCCACCATATACTTGTAGGATAAAAAGTCAAATATAGCAATATATTTCGACGCCGGCTCGTACTAGTAAGAGTAGTAGTCTAAAACGAAAAGGCGTAGACAAAGCTTTACTTATAAGTCCTTATATGTACTAAGGACAAAATCACTCTGTATTATGGCGTATAAGAATAAAACTAAAGTCTTGGTGGTGGACTTGATAGCCTATATATACAAAAATATGCCAAGTATGTTAAATCCAACTGTGAATTTTGTAGAAATTGTATCAAAATTGACAATGTACAAGTATAAAATAATATTTTTTTTCAATAATACATTGGGAGCTATCTGCCTCTATATACTTGTATCATTAAAAGTCGAAAATAGCAATATATTATGACGCCAGCTCGTACTTGTAATAGTAGTTTAAACTAAAAAGGCGTAGACAAAGCCTTACTTATAAGTCCTTATATATAGTAAGGACGAAATTACTCTATATTATGGCTTATAAAAATAAAACTAAAGTTTTAGTGGTGGAGTTGAGAGCCTACATATACAAAAATATGACAAGTATGTCAAATCCAACTGCACATTTTGTAGAAATTGTATCAAAATTGACAATGTTCAAGTATAAAAAAATATTTTTTTAAAACTACATTCGGAGGTATACGCCTTCATATACTTGTATGTCGAAAAGCTGAAAACAGCAATTTATTTTGCCACCGGCTCGTACTAGTAAGAGTAGTAGTCTGAAACGAAGAGGCGTAGACAAAGCCTTACTTATTAGTCCTTATATGTACTAAGGTTAAAATTACTCTGTCTTATGGGCTACAATAATAAAACGTAAGTCTTGGTGGTGGACTTGAGAGCCTATATATACAACAAAATGACAAGAATGTCAAATCAAAATGCAAATTTTGTACGAATTGTATCAAAATTGACAATGTACAAGTATAAAAAAATATTTTTTTTTAAGAGTACATTGGGAGGTATCCGCCCCCATATACATGTAGTATAAAAAGTCAAAAATAGCAATATATTTTGACGCCGGCTCGTACTCGTAAGAGTAGTCTAAAACAAAAAGGCGTAGACGAAGCCTTACTTATAAGTCCTTATATGTACTAAGGACAAAATTACTCTAAATTATGGGCTACAATAATAAAACGTAAGTCTGTGTGGTGGACTTGAGAGCTTATATATGCAACAAAATGACAAGTATGTTAAATCAAAATGCAAATTTTGTACAAATTGGATCGAAATTAACAATAGACAAGTATAAAAAAACATTATTTTTCAGGTGTACATTGGGAGGTATCTGCCTCTATGTACTTCTCTGATAAAACGTCGAAAACAGCAATTTATTTTGTTGCCGGCTCGTACTGTAAGTGTAGTAGTCTAAAACATAAAGGCGTGGACAGAGCCTTACTTATAAGTCTTCATATGTACTAAGGACAGAATTACTGTGTATTATAGCTTATAAAAATAAAAATTGAGCCTTGGTGCTGGACTTGAGAGCCTATATATACAAAAATATGACAAGTATGTCGAATCAAAATGCAAATTTTGTACAAATTGTATCAAAATTGACAATGTACAAGTATAATATTTTTTATTAAGAGTCCATTGGGAGGTATCCGTCTTCATATACTTGTATGATAAAAAGTCGAAAATAGCGATATATTTTGACGCCGGTTCGTATCCGTATGAGTAGTAGTCTGAAACAAAAACGCGCAGACAAAGCCTTACTTATAAGTCTTTATATGTACTAAGGACAAAATTACTCTGTATTATGGCTTATAAAAATAAAACTCAAGTCTTGGTGGTGGACTTCGGAGCCTATATATACACAAATATGACAAGTATGACAAATCTTACTGCAAATTTTGTAGAAATTGTATCAAAATTGACAATGTACAAGTATGAAAAAATACTTTTTTCAAAACTACATTCGGAGTCATCCGCCTTCATATACTTGTATGTCGAAAAGTTGAAAACAACAATTTATTTTAACGCCGGCTCGTACTAGTAAGAGTAGTAGTCCGAAACAAAGAGGCGTAGACAAAGCCTTACTTATAAGTCCTTATATGTACTAAGGACAAAATTACTCTGTCTTATGGGCTACAATAATAAAACTTAAGTCTTGGTGGTGGACTTGAGATTCTATATATACATAAATATGACAAGTATGTCAAATCAAAAAGCAAATTTTGTAGATGATGTAGCAAAATTGACAATGTACAAGTATAAAAAAATATTTTTTTTTAAGAGTACATTGGAAGGTATCGGCCTCCATATACATGTAGGATAAAAAGTCGAAAATAGCAATATATTTTGACGCCGGCTCGTACTCGTAAGAGTAGTAATCTAAAACATAAAGGCGTAGACAACGCCTTACTTATAAGTCTTTATATGTACTAAGGACAGAATTACTGTGTATCATAGCTTATAAAAATAAAAATTAAGTTCTGGTGCTGGACTTAAGAGCCTATATATACAAAAATTTGACAAGTATGTCAAATCAAAATGCAAATTTTGTACAAATTGTAACGGGGCAGCTAGAGGTTCGACTACTCAAATCGGTCGCGTTATTTTAGGGAGCCCTCAGTTTACACACCACCCTTATCAACGCATATTTGCTACCCGGTTCACGGAGTCTCCGAAAGAGGCCCATGGGTCAGTGTGTCAGAAATTCTAGACGGAAGTTCAGGCGAAGTCACGTGGATGACCCCTTCTCGAATTCTATGGCTATATAAGGGCGAACAATCGTCGAAAAAGGCAGTTTTTAGTTCAGTTAGTTAGTTAGTTAGCTTGCAGTTAGCTTGCAATTAGCATACACTTAGTACCTTGTAATCAGCTGGGAGATGTAGAGAAGGGTTGAGGACGCCTAGCGAGGTCCTTACTCTACACTCTCCAGCTCACTAAGCACACATTGCTGCATATCTTTAGTACTAGTCAAGTCTAGTCAATTCGTTGCATTGTAAAGTCCGTTATAATTTATTGTCAAGTCCATTTATTTATTGAAAAGGTCTATTCAGTTTATTTGTGATAAAATCTAGTCAGTTGATAAATTTCATTTTAATCTATGTAATAAAGTTAGTGCCATAATATCGAGTCGTCGCCAACAGTTTTGTCAAAGGGTCAGTCAAGTACGTTGCAGTCCACGCTCAAGATGTCCGACGCATTTTACGTGATCATCGATGTAAGTCTACATGCAGTTAATTATAAGTTTGCCAAACGCAGAGTTATTTATTTTAGAATTTGTTAAATTTAATTTTCTCTTAATTTACTGAACATTATATATAAACCTTGAAAATTCATGTTGACTTGTTGATAGAAATGATTAAGATAAATTATTTAAGGTGTTACCAGAAATAGTCATATTGTATAAAGTAAATTCTTCAAACCGATTATGTTACTGATGAGATCAGACCCAGGATCTCCTATTTGCGCATTAATACAATAATTCTTTTGGATTTCCTTTCTAATCTAAATGTCCAAATATTTAGTACATAACATTTGTAAATGATCAGAACATTAATAAAATCAATTAACAATATTATAATAAAGAGAATTACACTATAAAATTAAATTCATTACACCATTCCTCTATCCTGTAATCAGGCTGCGTACTCAGTCATACTAGGTATTTCAGAACCCAGTTGCTCATAATCAAAGCAGCCGGACAAGAAGGACTGTCCGAACTTCCTGGTACGGGGAAGCAAGGGCAGACCCTTACAAAATTGTATTAAAATTGACAATGTACAAGTATAAAAGAATATTTTTTTTTAAGAGTACATTGGGAGGAATCCGCTTCCATATACGTATAGGATAAAAAGTCGAAAATAGCAATATATTTCGACGCCAGCTTGTACTAGTAAGAATAGTATAAAACAAAAAGGCGTAGGCGAAGCCTTACTTTTAAGTCCTTATATGTACTAAGGTTACCATTACTCTGTATTATGGGCTACAATAATGAAACTTAAGTCTTGGTGGTGGACTTAAGAGCCAATATATACAAAAGTATCACAAGTATGTCAAATAAAAATTTAAATTTTGTACGAATCGTATCAAAATTGACAATGTACAAGTATAAAAAAATATTTTTTTTTTTTAAGTACATTGGGAGGTATCCACCTCCATATACTTGTAGGATATAAAGTCAAAGATAGCAATATATTTCGACGCCGGCTCGTACTAGTAAAAGTAGTAGTCTAAAACACAGAGGCGTAGACTAAGCCTTACTTATAAGTCCTTATATGTACTAAGGACAGAATCACTGGGTATTATAGCTTATAAAAATAAAAATTAAGTCTGGGTGGTGGACTAGAGAGCCGATATATACAAAAATATGACAAGTATGTCAAATCAAAATGCAAATTTTGTACAAATTGTATCAAAATTGACAATGTACGAGTATAAAAAAATATTTTTTTTAAAACTACATTCGGAGGTATCCGCCTCTATATACTTGTATGTCGAAAAGCTGAAAACAGCAATTTATTTTGACGCCGGCTCGTACTAGTAAGAGTAGTAGTCTGAAACATAGAGGCGTAGACAAAGCCTTACTTATAAGTCCTTATATGTACTAAGGACAGAATTACTGGGTATTATAGCTCATAAAAATAATAATTATGTCTGGGTGGTAGACTAGAGAGCCTATATATACACAAATATGACAAGTATGTCAAATCAGAATGCAAATTTTATAGAAATTGTATCAAAAATTACAATGTACAAGTATAAAAAAATATTTTTTTTTAATAGTACATTGAGAGCTATTCGCCTCTATATACTTGTATGATAAAAAGTCGAAAATAGCAATATATTTTAATACCGGCTCGTACTTGTAATAGTAGTCTAAAACGAAGAGGCGTAAACAAAGCCTTATAAGTCCTTATATATACTAAGGACAAAATTACTCTATATCATGGCTTATAAAAATAAAACTAAAGTCTTGGTGGTGGAGTTGAGAGCCTATATATACAAAAATATGACAAGTATGTCAAATCAAAATGCAAATTTTGTACAAATTGTATCAAAATTGACAATGCACAAGTATAAAGGAATATTTTTTTTCAAGAGTACATTGGGAGGTATCCGCCTCCATGTACTTGTATGATAAGAAGTCGAAAATAGCCATATATTTTGACGCCGGCTTGTACTAGTAAGAGTTGTAGTCTAAAACGAAAAGGCGTAGACAAAGCCTTACTTATTAGTCCTTATATGTACCAAGGACAAAATTAATCTGTATTATGGCTTATAAAAATAAAACTAAAGTCTTGGTGGTGGACTTGAGAGCCTATATATACAAGAATATGACAAGTACGTCAAATCAAACTGCAAATTTTGTAGAAATTGTATCGAAATTTACAATGTACAAGTATAAAAAAATATTTTTTTTTAATAGGACATTGAGAGCTATTCGCCTCTATATACTTGTAGGATATAAAGTCAAATATAGCAATATATTTCGACGCCGGCTCGTACTAGTAAGAGCAGTAGTCTGAAACAAAAAGGCGTAGACAAAGCCTTACTTATAAGTTCTTGTATGGAATAAGGACAAAATCACTCTGTGTTATGGATTATAAAAATAAAACTTCAGTCTTGGTAGTGGACTTGAGAGCCTATATGTACAAAAATGTAACAAGTATGTCAAATCAAAATGCAAATTTTGTACAAATCGTATCAAAATTGACAATGTACAAGTATGAAAGAATATTTTTTTTAAGAGTACATTAAGAGGTATCCTCCTTTATATACTTGCGTGATAAAAAGCTGAAAATAGCGATTTATTTTGACGCTGGCTCCTAATCTCAAGAGTAGTAGTCTGAAACAGGAACCCGTAGACAAAGCCTTACTTATAAGTCATCATTAGTACTAAGGACAAAATTACTCTGTATTATGGCTCAAAAAAAGAAAACTTAAGTATTGGTGGTGGACTTAAGAACCTATATATACAAAAATATGACAAGTATGTCAAATTAACTTGCAAATTTTGTACAAATTGTATCGAAATTAACAATGTACAAGTATAAAAAAATATTTTTTTTCAAGAGTACATTGGGAGGTATCCGCCTCTATGTACTTGTATAATAAAACGTCGAAAACAGCACTTTATTTTGTTGCCGGCTCGTACTAGTAAGAGTAGTAGTCTAAAACAAAAAGGCGTAGACAAAGCCTTACTTATAAGTCTTTACATATACTAAGGACAGAATTACTCTGTATTATGGCTTATAAAAATAAAACTTAAGTCTTGGTGGTGGACTTGAGAGCCTATATATACAAGAATATGACAAGTATGTAGAATCAAAATGCAAATTTTGTACAAATTGTATCAAAATTGACAATGTACAAGTATAAAAAAATAGTTTTTTTTAATAGTCCATTGGGAGGTATCCGCCTCTATATACTTGTATGATAAAACGTCGGAAACAGCAATCTTATTTGCTGCCGGCTCGTAGTAGTAAGAGTAAGTAGTCTGAAACAAATAGGCGTAGACAAAGCCTTACTCATAAGACCTTATATGTACTAAAAACAAAATTACTTTGTATTATGGGCTACAATAATAAAACTTAAGTCATGGTGGTGAACTTAAGAGCCTAGATATAAAAAAATACGACAAGTGTGTCTAATCAAAATGCAAAATTTGTATAAATTGTATCAAAATTGACAATGTACAAGTATGAAAAAATATTTTTTTTGAGACTACATTCGGAGGTATCCGCCTCCATATACTTGTATGATAAAAAGCTGAAATCAGCAATTTATTTTGACGCCGGCTCGTACTAGTAAGAGTAGTAGTCTGAAACAAAAAGGCGTAGACAAAGCCTTACTCATAAGTCCTTATATGTACTAAGGACAAAATTACTCTGTATTAGGGGCAACAATAATAAATCTTAATTCTTGGTGGTGGACTTAAGAGCCTATATATACAAACATCACAAGTATGTCAAATTAAAATGCAAATTTTGTACAAATTGTTTCAAAATCGACAATGTACAAGTATTAAAGAATATTTTTTTGTAAGAGTACATTGGGAGGTATCCCCTCCATATACTTGCATGATAAAAAGCTAAAAATAGCGATTTATTTTGACGCCGGCTCGTACTCGTAAGAGTAGTAGTCTGAAACAAAAAGGCGTAGACAAAGCCTTACTCATAAGTCCTTATATGTACTAAGGACAAAATTACTCTGTATTATGGGCTACATTAATAAAGCTTAAGTCTTGGTGGTGGAATTAAGAGCCTATATATACAAACGTCACAAGTATGTCAAATCCTACAAAAAACAGATCCTCTGTATACCATCGCGCCAAGTACACATCTAACATTTATTTCTTACTACGTAAAACATAATTTATTTTTTTTTACAAAAAATGACTGAAATCACAAAAAACACCAAGTAACTAAGTTTTAAAATTAAGAAAAAAGAATTATTTTTGAAAATATAAAGCTAAAAAAAAAAAATCGAGTAACTGGGCTACTGTCAATTTAAAAACCGAATTTTCTTTCGATAACATTTGAAAATTAGAAAAAAATTATTGAACGTACTTGGTGTGCGCTTTAGAGGTCTTAAAAGATCTGAACCGATGAAATAACAAATTTCAGCGTTAATACACACCAAGTACTTTCAATAATTTTTTTCTAACTTTCAAGTGTTATCGAAAAAAAATTTGGTTTTTAAATTGACAACATCCCAGTTACTCGATTTTTTTTTTTAGCTTTATATTTTTAAAAATAATTCTTTTTTCTTAATTTTACAACTTAGTTACTTGGTGTTTTTTGTGATTTCACTTATTTTTTGTAGAAAAAAATAAATTATGTTTGACGTAGTAAGAAATAAATGTTGGATGTGTACTTGGCGCGATGGTACACAGAGGATCTGTTTTTTGTAGGATTTCAAATCTTTTTGTAAAGTGATAGCATTTGAATAGTTATTATAAATAAAAATAACTAAAAAAACAAAATTTATTGATCACTCAATGACTGGAAGAATTGTAACGAGACTCTTTAGTGGTCAGATGATTCTCTGTTATTATCCTAGGCGTGTTTCAGGCTTTCTTGTTCTAATGTCTTGTTTGTCGTACAATACGTAACTTAGCTCCCATAAGTTGGCGTGTGGAATTCAATGTTCGGCAAATTTTTTCTAGCAATTCGTTTGTTTGTTGATTGTTCGTCAATGTTTGCTATAAATAATTGTTTGTCCGTTTTTTATTTTTTTTAAAATAAATTTTTAAAAATTTATTTGAAGTTTGCTGTGACTTTAGGGGAGACCGGGGCACGACGGCCCCCTGAACCAAAAACTTTTTTTTCTTGTTTTCTTTTGATTGTCACGAATTCAGATTATTTACTCATTTTTAGCTCTATACGTGAAACTAGGGATAAAATGAACCACTCAAAAATTCTAAAAAAAATGTATTTCATATTATTATAAGCTAGTCATGATTAATTTACTAAAAATATCATTTTTTGATTAATTCTATGGATTCGGAGCAAAATAGAGCATTTGAAAAAGTTAAAAATACAAATAATCAATTTTTTATTCAATAGATAAATAATAATTGATCAATTAAGTTATTTTTTATTAAATAACTTTTAATTTATTCATATAATTTGTTATAGAGTCCAACAGAACAATTATAACTATTATATGTAACATTATGAATCATATATATATAAAATTCGGTACAGTATTCAGTGATGCACTGTAAAAAGAGCGGTGTTAAAAATGGACTCATTTTAACTCCGCCCGGTGTTAAAATAAAATTACACCGGTGTAGGAGAAGTAATTCATCGGTGTTAAAAATCCCGGTGTTAAACCGGGGTAAACCGCGTCCGCTCAGAGTATTAGCTTTAAAAAGCTTATAAAATGAAAAAAATATTTTGATACACACACACACGCATAAACTCACGAGCGCACACACGCACACACACGTGAGCTCCTACATGCATACGTAAACACACGTGGGCTCACACACGCGCGCAAGCTCACGCGCGAGTTCAACAAACGCACATGAGCTCACGCGAATGAGCTTACATACGCATACACGTGAGCTCACATGCATGAGCTCACACACGTAAGCTTGTATATGTATGAGCTCACACACATGAACTCGTATGCATGAGCTCAAACAGCGAGCTCATCCACATGAGCTCGTATTTGTGTGAGCTCACACACATGAGCTCACACGCGTAATTTCGCATGCATGAGTTCTAAGAGCTCACACACCTGAGCTCGGATGCATGAGCTCACACTCCTGGACACACGCAAGCTCACACACACTTGAATTCACGCACATGAGCTCACGCGAATGAGCTTACACACGTTTACGTGAGCTCACACATGCCTACA
This sequence comes from Microplitis manilae, assembly GCA_030273425.1. Taxonomy (NCBI): domain Eukaryota; kingdom Metazoa; phylum Arthropoda; class Insecta; order Hymenoptera; family Braconidae; genus Microplitis; species Microplitis manilae. The sequence goes on along the minus strand of CP092720.1, from coordinate 9,664,209 downwards.
CGCGAGTGCACACACGCACACATGCACACACACTAACTCAAATGCACACATATGTGCACACATTCCCAAAGTGAAATATTTTTACACCGGAAAATTTAATTTAACACCGGTTTATAATATTTACACCGGTGGCGGCGTTATTTTCACACCGCTTTTGGGGGTAAAATTTAACACCGCTAATTTTAACACCTACACCGCTTGGACTTACCCCGGTGATTTTTTACAGTGTATGTTTGGAAAAAAATTAAAACACTCAATTTTTTTCTACAGAAGTGAACAAATTACTCGTATTATATCAAAAAAGGTTATTTCGAGTATTATAAAAGTAAATACAGTTGTTAGAGAGAAAAATATAAACATCTGTAATGCGGGAAATTTTTTTACAATTAAAAAAAAAAAAAATTTTTTTCAGGAGCTTCACCAAAATTTTAGAAAATTGAGTTAAAGTTGGACGAGAGTAGATCGACTTGATGGTTAAAAGCCACAAAGAATAATAATCGGCTTAGGTGGGCCGTCTTGCCCCGGTCTCCCCTACTCATTTTCTATTCTTTTTTTTTCCATTCATCTTGATTCGTTTGTTAATATCCTACCAAAAATAGCGTTCGTTCGTTTGTTTTTATATTTATAATTACCCGATAAAAAACGTTTGGATCCAACCAGATATGTCTGGATCTCGTTATATCTGCTTATATCCAAATACATCCAACCATTTGATCTTGCTAGATGTAAGCATATATAATTATATCTACTGAACGTAGACAAATGTGCGGATAAACAAATGTGGATCTGGTGGTGGCGAGGTTGTTAAACAATTAAAAATTACACTCTTTTTATGAATTAAATAAATTAACAATTTATTTACACTTTGTACAAAATTATGAGAAATAATTATACGTAGCGAATTCAACTCAATATAACACGCGATAGCGAATGCAACTCAAGTAAAATATCACGTACAAAATTGACACGTGGTCAAAGCGATTTTAATAGCGGTAATTAATTATAATATAATTATAATTAATTATTAATTAATTTACTCTCAGTAAATAGCAGCCTTAATTTACTGACTAAATAGCGAGAGAAATTAGCAGAGCGATTTAGAATTAACACAAGACGAGTAATTAAGCGATTTCAAGGTCGAGGTGCGAAAACCTATAAAGGTTGGATCGCTGTATTCGTATGTCTCGCTACTTCCGCTATCCACATTGAAATTGTCACCGATTACTCTACTGAAGCTTTCGTCGCAGCATTTAGAAGATTTACTAGTAGAAGAGGCGCCTGCAGTACCCTATATTCGGACTGTGGTACAAATTTTGTAGGAGCAGACGCCACGCTAAAGAAAGAATTCGCAGCAGGATCGAGACAGCTAAAGGAACTTCAGTATTTACTCGCTACAGATGGCACAGACTGGAAGTTCAATCCGCCAAGCGCTCCTCACTTTGGTGGCAAGTGGGAAGCAGCCGTAAAGTCAATCAAGTTCCATCTCATACGAACTATTGGTGAATCGCTATTGACTTACGACCAACTCGCTACAGTTTTAACACAGATTGAGGCTGTGTTAAATTCAAGACCGATCGCTCCGCTAACTGAAGATCCTGCAGACCTAACCGCTTTGACTCCAGGACATTTTCTCATCGGTGAACCGCTAATTGCTGTACCTGGACCTTCGCTACTGGAGAATCAAAGTTCTGCAGCCAGAGCTTTTGCATGAACATCTTGGCTCTTACGATGATCGGAGCCAAAAACCCCAGTGGGTCAAACAAGCGAGCAATTTCAGATAAAATTGTGCGTTTAGTAGTAGGCGATGCTTCTGGAAGCGAATAGCCGAACTGGAATTTATCCTGTGTAGAATTCCAGGTTAATCCGAGCACTTTTACGGTAGTATCCCCAAGCTCTCTTGGTGTATCTACTTGGGTTTCACTTGGAGCGACTTGCGATAGTAATTCAGTTGAATTACTTGCCCACTTGGCAAGCGGAAAACATCCTGTGGCACACATATTTTTTGTGTCGAGAGCAACTTGGATTGCCTCAGCGAGTTCATCTGCACCTCCATAGATGTCATCAACGTAGCGTGTATTTGTCAGCGGTTCGACAGCTTTTGGAAATTTATTTCCTTCATCTTCAGCGAGTTGTAAAAGTGCTCTCCCAGCGAGATATGGAGCTGATGTTGTTCCATATGTAACCGTAGTGAGTGCAAATACTGTTGGGATGTCATCTTCGTCAAACCAGAGTATGCACTGTAGATGATGATCTTCCTTGTCAACTGCGATCTGACGAAACATTTTAGTTACGTCAGTAGCGAATAGATAGCGATGGCAGCGGATGCGAATAAGTACGTCACTGATGTCAACTTGAATCTTTGGGCCCACATGAAGTATCTCGTTGACCGATACGCCAGATGTTGTTTTCCAGGACCCATTGTATACCACCCTGAGCTTGGTGGTAGTGCTCTGCTCTTTCAAAACCCCATGATGAGGCAACAGGTAGCTGTTAGGTGGTAAATCCTTTAATTTTACACGTCTCATGTGTCCCAAGTCTTCATACTCCTTCAAGAAGTCGAAGTACAACTTCTTGTAGACTGGATCAGCCTCCAGTCTTTTGCGCAGACGTAGTAAAGCGTATTGAGCAGCTCGAAGCGAATCACCCAGTTGACTTGGAGAAGATTTAAGCGGCAAGCGAACGACATATCGACCATCAGACTGTCTGTAGTGTGTGTTGACAAAGTGTTGTTCACACTCTTCCTCTTCTTCGGTATAGCGTGTAGCGAATTCTTTCTGTGGCTCTTCTTGATACCAAAACTTGCTTAGCAAGTCTTGCAGTTGATCATCAACAGTGACATGATGACCATAAGCTGTCAATTTCGATGTAGCGGTGTCCACAGATCCATAAATGATCCAGCCAAGCGTCGTTGACTGAGCGATTGGGTCATTGGCATTACCCTTCCTTATTTTAGCGTTGATTATATGTGCAGCTGGTGCTGCACCCAGAATGATGTCAATAGGTCGTGATGTCAAGAAGTCTGGATCAGCGAGTTGTAGCCCAGTTATATGCGGCCATTTCTTGTTGGTTAGCGTGAATGACGGCAAGTTCACCGTCAATAGAGCAAGCACATGGGCTTGGATAGTAATAGAAGCGGAACTATGTAGCGAATGCAGCGACATCTGACATGATCCAAGCGAATGCCCAGCTGACACATTACCAATCCCACGTAATGGTACAGCTGCCTTATGTAGCGGTATATCCAGCTTCTTGATTAGCGAATGCGTCACAAAGGATAACTCCGATCCTTGATCAATAAGTACACGAGCAGTACATGTACTTCCTGTTAGCGAATGCAACTTAACAATAGCGGTAGCGAGTAATACATTGAGCGAATGAGCTGAAAGCAGACTAGGTTAGCGAATTCAAAAACAAATGTTACCAAAATTGGAACTATTTGTTACCTTGAGAAGGTACAGCAGGTTCCTGTACCGATTTAGCGGGAGTATCAGCATCAACGTGAGTGGACGTGTGATGTGGCTGGTCACAATGGCGGCACTTCTGCTTCGTCCTGCAATCAGCGTAGCGGTGGCGTCCCAAACAGTTAAAACACAACCGATAATGATGGACAATCATTCTGCGGTTTTGTGGCGACGCCTTTTGGTAGCTGGGGCAAAAGAGAACAAAGTGTTTCTCCTTGCAGAGTGGGCACAAGCCCGGTTCACTAGTTTTCTCCTTGGGAGTGAACGCGACGTAACTAGCGGAGCCAGTGGTTGTAGATGGCGCAGAGGAGGTAGCGGATCGACTGTTCACAAACTTAACTTGCTTGGTAGCGGCGGACTTAGCGTAAGACTTCGGAGAGGCAGGTCTTTCAGTAGTGCTCTTAGCTTGGGTAGATGTTATCTTCGCTCCAATCTCCGAGTTTTCCCACGCACGAACCTTTGCTTTAAGCATATCGTGCAGCTGTTGGTAAGTGGGAAACTCGTTTGATAGCCCAAGCGAAGCCATCCACTCAACCCGAAGATCGGATGGCAAGCAGCGAACAGTCAAGCGAATCAAAAAAGGGTCCAATTCACCAATTGGTATTCCCAAGGCAGCGATGGCGTCCAGGGACTTCTTGTTAGCGAGTAACAGCGCGTCCAGATCAGCAGCGGAGTGCGACGTGAGCGGTTGACGATCCAGCAAATCATCGATATGCATATCGAGTAATCTGTGTGGATTTGTGTAGCGAGTATTCAGTAGATTCCAAGCCGGTTGGAATGCGTCGTCCGTGATCTGGAGGTTAGCGAGTAGAGCAGCGGCTTCACCTTTGACCTGAGTCTTCAGATAGTGCATTTTCTGAGACCCAGTTAGCGAATCTTCATTGATGACGAGTGACGTGAACAAATCCTTGAATGAGTCCCACTCGTCATAAGAGCCCTGGAAGGTTGGCAGTTTAATCTGCGGCAAGTTTGCCTTATGTGCACCACCAAAGTAAGCGGTTTGGTCATGATTGACTGCATGGCCATCATGAGCAGGCTCTGGAGCGGGTTTTGCTGCACACAGACGAACTCGAAGCAAAGTATAGACTTCATTAGCGGTTTGAAATGCGTTACCTGTGTGGTATTCATTTTCGACGATCTCAGGTATGTCATCGTAAAGACGCTCATGAGTCGTGTTGAAGCGGTTCCACAAATCGTTCAAGATAGCGAGTTCTGCATCAATGGCGGCGGCACCTTGGGTAGCGAGTACAGCGTCAGACAAGCGGTTAGACATGTTACGCATCGTGTCGATGCGTTGCATTTGAAGAGCGACTTGGGCTTCGGCGGCCATCTTGAATGAATGCGTGGCACAAAATGGACGCGGTGACGTAAACCGACGCTAAGTTTTCGATCTCTTTTTTTTTCTAAAATGTCTTTTTACACCGGTGTGTAAATTAGATCACCCCGGGCAGCACTCTAGCAGTGCTCAGCAATGCCCACGGCACTTAGCGATCTTCACGACACAAGCACTCACACTGAACTTTTTCTCACAATTTTTAGATTTTGAATTTTAAATAATTTTTAATTGTTTAAACTCGCCAGATCCGGCTCGAAGGACCAATGAAAAATGTGCGGATAAACAAATGTGGATCTGGTGGTGGCGAGGTTGTTAAACAATTAAAAATTACACTCTTTTTATGAATTAAATAAATTAACAATTTATTTACACTTTGTACAAAATTATGAGAAATAATTATACGTAGCGAATTCAACTCAATATAACACGCGATAGCGAATGCAACTCAAGTAAAATATCACGTACAAAATTGACACGTGGTCAAAGCGATTTTAATAGCGGTAATTAATTATAATATAATTATAATTAATTATTAATTAATTTACTCTCAGTAAATAGCAGCCTTAATTTACTGACTAAATAGCGAGAGAAATTAGCAGAGCGATTTAGAATTAACACAAGACGAGTAATTAAGCGATTTCAAGCACGAGGTTTCCGAAGTAAAAGCACGTTGTAGAATGAATAATTAATGGCGGAAAAAGCAGTCCTCAACGGTTTTCTTGTGACGTCAGAGCGATAGACCAATTAGAAAATTAATAACAGACGCTAACTAATTTTCAGCCAATAGCGAAAATCCACGTAGCGAGTTGAGATCTTGAACCAATGAGAGTGTTTCACGTCGCAACTCTTTTATTCAAAGTTGGAACTAATTGATTTAAATGATGGAATTTTCTCATTGGCCAAGATCTCGCGCGTAAGTTCAAATAGCGATAGTGCTGCCGACCTATTGGTGAGACTCGGCGTTCGCAGGTGGAAGCGAATTGGGTCTTGATTGAACACAGATCTAATCATATATTAGCAGATATAGAGATGTATTAAGATTGATATCCAAGTAGATATACGTATATCCAAGCATATATAAGTATATCTGCTGAGATCCAACTGTATATAAGTAGATATAACAATTGATATTCATGCAGATATTCTTATATCAAAGCAAATACAAGAATATATAGTTATATCTGCTCAGACCCAACTGTATGTATGTGGGTATATAGATGCAAAAATAATTCATATCCAAGCAGATATACGTACATCCAAGAATTTATGACTATATCCAAAAATGTGTCTATATGTAGTCATATTTGGTCAGATCCAATAATATTTATATACAAGTAAGGCAACTGAATCGTCAAACTGTTGAGGTTTTACTGCGAATAAGACATTGAATATGAAGTTTTTTTTGTCTAATTATACATGAATATCTGAGTTATATACGAAAATTAAATTTTTTTTTTACTGATTTCAAGATATGGGTGATTTCGTTTTAACTGTGATATCAATGTTCTGTATTGTTTGTTTTCATAGGTCATTAATTAATAATCAATTAATGAAATGTTTGTGTTCATTGGATAATGATGAACATATTTCAACATTATTTTTCTATCCCGTGAAAAATGAATCATACATGGCCATGCATGAATGCTCCATGCATGGCCATGTATGTAAATTGGCCAGACATGGCCATGTATGGCCATATATGACCATGTATGACCATGCATGGCCATGTATGACCATGCATGGCCATGTATGACCATGCATGGCCATGTATGACTATACATAGCTTGATACGGCCATACATGACTTGATATGACTAGGTATAGAAATTTTAACTAAATAAAAAAAAAATTTTTTTAATTTTTTTTTTTTTTTCAATTATTTTGGCGACGCAGAGATTATCAGGTATGCGAATAATTGAATTCCTAATCGAATTGAAAATTTTTAATTGAGAGAAAAAACGCTAGACTTATTAATAACACCACCCGTTTTAGTAGGATTCGAACCCGGGACCTTCCGTACGAGAGACCGACGCTTTGTCGACTAAGCTATGCGACCGACAGTTACAACGAAGTTTACTTGTGCTACGTAAGATTGAAAGGATATAATCACTTTCGAAAAAGCAAAATATAATCATCAATATGCTGTTAGTGATATCAAAAAAATTTTCTATTTTTCTTCACTACAACATCCTGTTTATAAGTAATTGTAATAGTCAGCTCAAATTTTTTATATCCGTGAAAAATGAATCATACATGGCCATGCATGGCCATATATGAATCATACAAGGCCATGTATGGTCATGCATGGTCATGTATGGCTATATATGTCAGTGATTAGTTGGACATATATGGCCATGCATGGCTGTATATGGTTCATACATGGTCATACATGGAGCATATATGGCCATACATCGAGCATATATGGCCATACATCGAGCATATATGGCCATACATGGGCATACGAACTTTTTTAATTTTTTTTCTTTCATTATCTCATAAACAACAAGACCTACAAAAAAAATGTAAATGACAATTTTATAGGAAATTTAATTTCCTACAAAAAAGGTCCCTAGCACCGAATCACTCAGATCGATATTTTCTGAGATATTAGTCAAATAAAAAATCAGTATTTTCTAAGATTTGATTCGACATTTTATGGGAATTCAATGCTACGTAAACTTCAATAATTAATATCTCAGAAAATATCGATCGTAGTGATTTAGTGCTAAGGACCTTTTTTGTAGAAAATCGAATTTTCTATAGAATTGTTATTCATATTTTTTCTGTAGGTCTTGTTGTTTATGAGATAATGAGAGAAGAAACAAGAATTCTATGAAAAAATTCAGTTTAGCGGTCCGTACTACCCCACTCGTATGAGTTACGACTTCGCGATAATGGGTACTTTTGAAGAGCATTCAATTCTGAGAAAATCCCGACTTTGGGCGAGATGATGTCATAAAATGCCACGGAGTTACAGAAGTTTAAAACATAAACACCCTAAGTTTACGTGTATTTTAAATGGAAAATCATCACACGCTCTGGGAAAGTACTTAATATTAATATTAAGGGCTTAAACTCTCAGGGAATTTTTTGGAGGGTATTTTCAACAAAATTTCGGGATGAGAGCGAAAAAAAAATAGTCGCTAAAAAAAGCAGTCTAATATATAGTCATCCATGACTATGTATGACCATGCATGGCCATACATGGCCTTGTATGATTCATATATGGCCATGCATGACTGTATTCAAAAAGTTCGTATGTCCACGTATGGCCATACATGCTCCATGTATGGCCATGTATGAACCATATACGGCCATGCATGGCCATATATGTTCAATTAATCACTGACATATATAGTCATACATGTCCATGCATGGCCATACATGGCCTTGTATGATTCATGTATGACCATGTATGCTCCATGCATGGCCATGTATGCTCCATGCATGAACCATATACGGCCATGCATGGCCATGTATGTTCAATTAATCACTGACATATATAGTCATACATGTCCATACATGGCCTTGTATGATTCATGTATGACCATTTATGCTCCATGCATGAAGCATATACAGCCATGCATGGCCATGTATGTTCAATTAATCACTGCCATATATAGTCATACATGTCCATGCATGGCCATACATGACCTTGCATGATTCATGTATGACCATGTATGCTCCATGCATGGCCATGTATGCTCCATGCATGAACCATATATGGCCATGCATGGCCATGTATGATTCATTTTTCACGGGATTATATAACTTGCCACTCAGAGAAAACTTTCAATTTATCACTTAAATGTCAGTACCGTGTCATGTCCATTTCTAGAATTCACCTATACATTGTTAATTTCTTTTGTAGCAATTAATGATTTAAACTAATTACCTCATAAATTCTAATGTTTATGATCCAACTGAAAGAAATTGACACACTTTCTGTGTAATGTATTGAATTAACATCCCTGGTTAAGAAATCCGATTCATTTCAATCGGATTGAATCGGAAATTTCTGATTAAATCCGATTGGATTGAATCGGAAATTTCCGATTAAATCCGATTGAAATGAATCGGAAATTTCCGATTAATTCCGATTGAGATGAATCGGAAATTTTTGACTGAAACCTATTGAAATGTATTGGAAATTTTGAATTAAATCTAATTGAAATAAAGCAGTAATTTGAGTCAACCCAAATTTTTGCCTTGCTTGATTAATTTCATAAAAATTTGCATCTATTGAACTATTAAATTTATCATAAATGCAACTGGCATAAATATTTTTTAAATCAGAATCCTATATTGGTTATGAAAATTAATTTCAATTACTAATTAATTCGAACTCTTGAAATTTTAAAGAAAACTCATAATTTTTTCAAAAACTACGTAATTTTAAAAATTAAAACAAAATCTTGTTTTTTATGTCTTAATCTTGCACAGGAAACAAATTAAGGACTAGACTTTATAAAACGGCCTCGCAGATACCACGTCGTATAACATTTTCGAACAAATTTTTTTTCTCTTTTTGTTAATTAGAAATCAAATTACAAAACATGTTTGGCTGATTTCGGACACTAGAGATACGTTTATTTAAAATAATAGTAATAAAAGATTTATCGATAGGAAAAATGCTGGTAATAAAAAAATATTGCTGTCGCAAATGACCCATATATGTATAGTTAATATTAGGATAGGATAATTTATGAATATTGTCTTTATATTATATATATAAACAATATTAAAGGTTAAAATTGAGTCAAAACGACTATAATCACCTAAATAACTTTTGAAGGAGTGAATTTAGCGAAAAATGTTAAGAGACCTTTTTTGTAGAGTATTAAATTTTCTTCAAAAATATGTATCTTGACTAGAAAAAACTTTAATATTTCTAGTAGTTACAAAAATTCAAAATCAACGCAAAGAATTTAAAAAACAAATTGATATTTAACGCACGGTTGCAAGGAAACGGCTCATTTTACGTCAATTTACTACGAGAGATTTTTTGTAGGGAATTCAATTTCCTTTAAGATTATACATTGCGCAAATTTTTCAGACAGATGATTTACGAGTTTTGGGTAAAAAATGAAAATTCTTTCAAAAAACGAAAAGTCGTAACGATACACCTCTCAATATAAATATTAAGGGCTCAAACTTGCACAATAATTTTTTTTGGTCATCAGGAATAATATTTTCATAGTATCAAAAGCAAAAAAAAATAGTCGATTTTTTTGGCCCAGTCTAATATATATATATTAGACTGTTTTAAATTAGGGGACTATTTTTTTTCTTTTTGATGAACATTGAAAAATCGAAAAGGTATCTTAAAATATGAAGACACTTAAAATTCGAGCTCTTAATATTGAGATTTAGAGGTGACTGTTGATAATTTTGGACTTTTCATTTAGTAACATGGAAAAGAATACATAACTTCCGAAAAAATCAAGATACAAAAAATCTCTCTCTAAACATTTTGTAGCAATTTTACTGATTTGAAAAAAGGTCTTTTGTGAATTTTGCATAAATTCAACTGTTCACAAGATATCCGACGTCAAAGTAGAAAACAATGCAGAATTTGAAAGAAATTTATGGATAATAATTTGTTGGAATTAAAATTGTCTACAAAAAAGATTCTATGACATTTTATGATTAGTCCGATAGTTTCACTGGAAATGTAAAAAAATATCGAAATTTACTTTAACTTGAGTTCAAGCTCCAATAACTTTTGAACAGATGAATTTATTAAAAAATGATAAGAGACTTTTTTTGTAAAGCATTCAATTTCCTACAAAAAACTATATTGAGAATTTCTGAATTCTCATTAGTTGATATGGTATAAAATACAGAACGAGCAAAAACAAGTTCTTCGAATTTTATCAAACTTTGACGTCGGATATCTTGTGAATGGTTGAATTTATGCAAAATTCATAGCAGACCTTTTTTGTAGATCAGTAAATTTGCTACCAAATGTTTGGGGAGAAGTTTTTTGTACCTTGATTTTTTCGGAAGTTATGTATTTTTTACCATGTTACTAAATGAAAAACCGAAAATTATCAATAGCCACCTCTAAATATCAATATTAAGAGCTCAAATTTTAACTGTCATCATATTTTAAAATACCCTTTCGATTTTTCAATGTTCATTAAAAAAATAAAAATAGTCTCCTAATTTGAAACAGTCTAATATATATATATATATATGTATATATATATATATATATATATATATATATATATATATATATATATATATATATATATATATATATATATATATATATATATATATATATATATATATATATATATATATATATATAAATATATATATATACACATTAGGGTGCTTCGTTTGAAACGACTATTTTTTAACTTCCCGCTAAGAAAATTGTAAATTTTCAAAAATTCGGGAAGTTATTGGTTTCACCCCGATTTTCGAAAATCGAGTTTTCATCAGATGTCGACGTTTTGAGGTCCTAGAAAGCTATTCCGACTATTTTCAGAATGATGTCCGTGTGTTCGTGTGTGTGTGTGGGTGTGTGTGTGTAAACTCTTCGTAACTTTTCAACTAATGAATCGATTCGGATGATTGAGGCGGCAATCGAAAGAGCTTGTTGGCAATCAACTTTCCTGAAAATTTTAGATAATTTGATCCGGTAGACTCGAAGATATTGGCCAATTACGAAAAAAAAAATTTTTTTTTTTAGTTTTTTATTGATTTCTCAGAAACGACTTATACGATCTATATCAACATCTAATCAGCTCTAGAACTTACTGAAAAGCGTCGATTGCCACCTCAAACATCAAAATCGGAAAATTCGTTCAAGAGTTATCGCGGAAGAAAGAAATGCTAAAAACGGTTTTTTTCGAAACTAAAGGTACACCAAAGTATTTTCGAGCTCGAAGAGCTCGAAAATGTATTTACAACGATGTTTTCGAGCTCCATGAGCTCGAAAAGAGCGGGAAGTTTTGGGGCTGGCCCGCAGGGTCAACCGATAGACCAATTTTTTTTTTTGCTCCCATCCGGAAATTTTGTTGGAAATACTCGTAAAAAAATTCTCTGAGAGTTTGAGCCCTTAAAATTAATATTAAGTACTTAACCACAAAGTGTGAAGATTTCCTATTCAAAATACACGTAAACTTGGATTTTTATTTTTTAAACTTCTATAACTCTGCGGCATTTTATGATATCATCTCGCTTAAAGTCGGGATTTTCTCAGAATTAAACGTACTACAAAAGTGCCCGTTGTCGCGAAGTTGTAACTCATACGGGTGGGGTAGTACGGACTGCTAAACTGAATTTTTTCATAGAATTCTTGTTTTTTTTCTCATTATCTCATAAACAACAAGACCTACAGAAAAAATGCGAACGACAATTTTATAGGAAATTTAATTTCCTACAAAAAGGTCCTTAGCACCGAATTACTAAGATTGATATTTTCTGAGATATGAGTCAAATAAAAAATCAATATTTTTGAAGAATTGATTTGATATTTTATGGGAATCCAATGATACGTAAACTTCAATAATCAATATCTCAGAAAATATCAATCTGAGTGATTTGGTGCTCAAGCCCGTTTTTGTAGGAAAATAAATTTCCTATAAAATTGTCATTCACATTTTTTCTGTAGGTCTTGTTGTTGAGAGAAAAAACAAGAAATCTATGAAAAAATTCGTTTGAGCGGCCCGTACTACAAACTTGAATGAGTTACGACTTTGCAACAACGGGCACTTTTGTAGTACATTCAATTCTGAGAATATTCCGACTTTGGGCGAGATGATATCATAAAATGCCGCGGAGTTATAAAAGTTTAAAAACTAAAAACCTCAGCTTACGTGTATTTTAAATGTGAAATCTTCACACGCAATGGTCGAGTACTCAATATTAATTTTAAGGGCTCAAACGCTCAGAGAATTTTTTTGGAGGTATTTCCAACAAAATTTCCGGACGGGACCGGAAAAAAAAATAGTCATTTCAAACGAAGCACCATTATATACATATAAAAAGGTGTTATTTTTAATTTTTACTAGATTAAGTTACTCAACAATGATAAATTTTTCAATCTTAACTTTGCACGTAATAATAATGAAGTTTTGACATATTTCTATTGTTGAAGTTATTGTTTTAATACACTAGTTTACCATTATCTTATGCGTACATAATGATATATTAAGAATGAGAAGTTCCACAAGTATATTTAATACCATTCAAAATTTTAATAAAAATTGTCATGGTGTTATCACAGCATCATGTATAAAATGCTTATAATTAGTTATAATTCATTAGCATAATCAATACTGCGATTCTTGATAGAGTGCCCTAATAAAATTAAAACAAATTAGTAATTCCAAATTGGTTTCTATTTAGAGCCTTGAATTTAATTTTAAAATTGTTTCATTTTCATAGAAATCAATATTCCTTCAATTTCTAAAGCAATCACTTAAAATTTTTAATCGGAATGAATCGGTTTCAATCGGAAAATAATACCGAAATTAAAATATTATTTTCCGATTGAAACCGATTCATTTCGATTAAAAGTTTTCAATCGGAATGAATCGGTTTCAATCGGAAAATAATACCGAAATTAAAATATTATTTTCCGATTAAAACCGATTCATTCCGATTAAAAGTTTTCAATCGGAATGAATCAGTTTCAATCGGAAAATAATACCGAAATTAAAATATTATTTTCCGATTGAAACCGATTCATTCCGATTAAAAACTTTCAATCGGAATGAATCGGTTTCAATCGGAAAATAATACCGAAATTAAAATATTATTTTCCGATTGAAACCGATTCATTCCGATTCAAAGTTTTCAATCGGAATGAATCATTTTCAATCGGAAAATAATACCGAAATTAATATATTATTTTCCGATTGAAACCGATTCATTCCGATTAAAAACTTTCAATCGGAATGAATCGGTTTCAATCGGAAAATAATATTTTTATTTTTACACATTATTTTCCGATTGAAACCGATTCATTCCGATTAAACTCAATCGGATCTCAATCGGATTTCAATCGGACTTAATCGGAATCCTTAACAAGGGATTGAGGGCCGATTTAATGACTTCTGTCTTAGTAGCGTTAACTATCCGACAAACAGGGTATGATATCAATGCAAGGGGCAATCAAGAGCAGACTCTGCTTATAAAATGGGTCATAGAAGGCCGCTGTATAGATGCGGTAATCAGAAAGGGAGCTGACCCGAATATGGCTGACCAGGAAGGAAGAACCCCCTTACACTACGCCGCAGAAAGACAAGATTTGAGACTGATTCGTAGTTTACTCGAACATGGAGCATATGTTGGAAGTCGCGATAAATCTGGACGAACTGTTCTTCATGCATTTCTTCAAGGATTAACGATTCAGCAACGTCGGGAATGTAAGGAATGGGAAAAAGAACCTCTCTACCAACAAATCCAGATATTTAAATTTCTTGTTAGAGCTGGAGTAGACATAAATGCAAGAACTTTCAAGGAACAAATAGCGGTACTGCACATGGCCGCAGACCAAGGGCTCTATTATATTCTTAAGGAGATAATCGATTATGGTGCCGACATCAACGCGAGGACCACAACCCGTCTAAATGTATGGGATCTTGCTACTCAAAAAGGAGCATTGACACTGGAATATACGAGCAAAGAACATGTTTTAGCGCGTAAAGAGCAAGGCAACGAGGATACAAATAATAATGGAAAAACCTACTCCACTACCAATAACGAAGAAAGGGACAGAAGTCGTGAAGCAACCATTTACGCGGTACTCGATAGATTATATAAGCTACAAGCAGCGGGTATACGTCTCATGCCAGAATTAGAGCAAGAAATATCTCCACGCTATGAGCTATTTCGTAGTTGGGATCCCAAAACATGTAGCTATACTAGAAGTTACGATAAGGAAGTGGCAAGATTGAAAGAAACAAAATATGAAAGTAAAATCACACTATATGACTTACTCACTAAACCTAGATCAGAACTGATGAAGGAAGAACACCTAATCAATAAGTTTATAAAAGACAACAGCAAGAAAAATTCTATCGACCCATACTTGACAATGATAACCAGCCGACTAATAAAAATAGACAGGGAGATTAAGGCAAAACGTTTAAGGAAATCTCACTTGTTTCTGTATGACTATTTCTCCACAGAACTAGACACACTAAGTATTTACACAATAATGACTTATCTTGACTACTACGACCTAACACAACTAAACCAAAAGTGGGAATAAAATCTAGACAGAATAATGGAAGGAAATATAAAAAAAAAAGAAAAATTTTTTTTTTAAAAATAAACAATATATAATACTTAGGATATATACAAAAAAAAAAACACAAATACAAAAAAATAATAATAATAATAATAATAATAATAATAATAATAATAATAATAATAATAATAATAATGATAATAATAAATAAATAAATAAATATATTTAATCAAGAATATACACTTACTCAACAAAATATATAATTATTCACAATATATATATATATTTAATCAAAAAATATATATATAAAGAAAAAGAGAAAATATATTATAATAAAAAAAAAGGGGGTAATAATAACAATAATAATAATATACGAAAAAGGAGCTTAATCAAAACAAAAAAAAACTTTCTTTCTTTCTTTTGACAAGTGTCACCAATATTGTTAAATATCCGAGAATTTCGTAATCATTAAGAAATGATTATTATTTCTGTGTGTAATCATTGTAAAGCAAAAATCATAGAAAATTCACAGGGGTAAAATCCTCTCTTCTCTTATTTTTGTTTTTGAAATTATTACGTAGTCTTTTCTACAGAAAAACAATCCTTCCATGACTATTTGTGAAATAACCAATGTAACTCACCAATATTATAACTGTTTTAATTATTTGTAATCTTTTATAGTATGATAATATTTTTCCGAGGTTTCAATGAATGGTAATATCTTAAAACAATAATGTGAGGAATCCATATCAGGTACCCCCAGCCAGAGGGCTCCGTTGCAAGTGCCATGGAATCAGTCAAAAAAAAAATAATTGGAAATATTGTGGTGAACAACCTTAGACCTAACCAGGTTCTGGAATCAATGACCAATGCTGACCAGGATACCATGCCAAAATATTATTTAAGCTAAGACAATTCGAATCAAGGTACACAAATATTGAATACATAATAATTTTTATACAACAGAATATCTGTAAGTTCTGAAAATTTTTGTTTTGAATAATTATATGTCAAGACCAAAATGGGATGATAGTGCAAAAAAAAAGGGAAAAAAAACTATTCAATGTTGTTACTCGCACTATCGTACACTCATTCTGGTCGTATATCGTAGTCATGGAATAGTATATAGGAAGATTTATTAACACCACCATAAAAAAAAAATAATTTAATAAATATTGTACAGTTGGATACCAGATTGGCAAGAGAATTCGCGTCGCGATCATTAACGCTCATCTTTACGTAGGGAGGTATGTTACGGCGTAACATGCGAAAATACAAAAATAACGTATAATTAAATAAATAATTACGAAATTCTTAGAAATTAAAATTTTAATATGTCAAAGATCAGATGAGTATAGAGAACTCGTTGATGTAAACAAGAAATACATAAATTTCCTTTTTTATTACTTATGAAGAAATAATGAACTAACTAATAAATTGAGCAATCAATTAAACTATGATAACCCAGTGAACACATCAACGTAACAGGGATGTCACATTTATAGAATGAAAACTTTCGGTTACGTAAAATCGTAAGTCACAAGTACATCACACCTTCATAACATGTATATCACAATTTCACACTCATTTACGTAACATTGTTACGTAACATAGTAAACGTAAATGTGATATTAATGTGACGTACATGTTACATTGGTGATATAGCGGTGATGTTATTTGAATATCATATTTACATAACATAGAAGTCATGAAGAAATATAAATTTTACGTTGAGGATATATAACAGTGACCTCTAAGTGACCTCATTTTCTATTAAATTGTACAAAGCACTTTTATGTGCTAGAAATTATAATTGCAATAATAAAAAAATTAAAATCATAAAGAAAAAATATAAGAGATATTAATATTCGATTTATTGGCTGAAAAACATACATACATTTTTTTATACCAAAGTATATTTCTTTTTAATAATTATTTAAAAATCTCCAAGTTTTTATTTTTGTTTATTTTTATCAATACTGAAATATTTTGTTTTTATTTAAGTATCGTCCCACATGGGCCGATACGACAAAAATGTATTCGTTGAACTGGTTACCTCGAATGTGCATTCGATTGGGGGATAAAAGGTGGATCGCATGTATCCTTAGAGGAACAATTTGCGCGCCCATGAATATCTTAGCGGTGGATTCCTGAACTACTAAATATTTATTGTGCAGCAACTGCATGCACTCACGTCAGACACTTTATTAATTTTTTCCGCCTGCTTGTAAATAATTATTTAAAAATTATTTTTATCGTTATTTATTTGTATTTAATTTAATCAATAAGAATAATAACAATAAAAATTAAAAAAACCATAGAAAATGTCCAATAATAAAATAAATATATTTATAAGTAAATGAAAATACAGATGTAAATTTATATAAATTAATAAAAACGTTTACTCCATCGATTCGACATAAACCTCAGCGCGTTTCAATGTTAAATATTATTTTTTACATGAATAAAATGCAAAAATATTAATTATTACAAATACACACTTTTTATGCATAACCCTTTTTATCACAATGCCGTCGAAATACTTACATCATTTTAAAGTAAAATTTTTTACAGAAATGTGATGACATTTTTCGATGTAAAATAAATGTAACTATTTTTTATGTAAGAGTGATGTAACAGTATGAACATATCCGAAACATTACATTGTGATGTAAATGTGACGATAAAATAGAATCACCAAGATTCTGTCACTTATAAGTCGATTTTGTTACGTAATTTTGAGGTAATGTCTAGAATGTAAAGCTAATGTTAATATAAGATATAAATATAACGTCACATTAAGGTCACCAATGTGATATCACTCGGTCAGTAACATGCATGTAATCGTAATGTCACATGTATGTTATAAATTTGACGTACCATTTACATTACAATTTATATAATCAGAATGTAAAATTTACGTTGACTTTGTTACGTTACATGTTCTCTAGATGTGATATCACTGTTATGTTGGTGTGTTCACTGGGAAGTACCCTAATACTTGCAACCAGATAGTACGACTTCCAAATAATGCCACGCGATGCTTTTCTGTTTTTGTTTATTATGGAGTCAAGGGTCATCACCACGATAACCTTTATATCTATGCGTCGTGGACACTACATTTAATTTACCTAGACCCTCTGCATTTTTTCTAATATCTACGAATCCAAATAAATACGGAATTCTATTCAAATTTTAAATAAAGTATAAACCAAAACTGATAACTACTAACAAAAACAAGGTAATAAACTCTATAATCAACCCCATTGACAGTAACACAATCGTAAATTATGCTTAAGACGCAGTAGTAACTATTGCACCATAAGCCGAAAATCTTATTAATAATCAAATATTAATAACTTAAACACAATATCTCAATAACCAAAAGGGGAAAATAATAATAATATTAACTAACTACGCATTCTCGGACAACTATGACATATCGCATGGGAAAATATAATTATCATAATAATTTCTAACAGCCTAACTATAATAACTCGATTCACAGCCACCTGTATAACAACACTCATAACAACCTGTGGGTAAGGAAAAATAGAATCAGAGATTAGATAAAACCTACTATATCAACTACTGAACATTAGAGATCGATCAAGGAATCTATCAGTCGTTACCCCTTCTTCTTTCCTAATACAATAATGACTTACACTTTTAATAAATTAAATAATACTTCAAATTACAATTAAATAAATCCTTTTTAAGAACAATTCGTCGGTATTCCATTATTGAGAGATTAATAATAATTACAAATTAGTGAATATTAAAAACGGTTACAACCCCTAATCACTAACTATAGTCCTTAATATTTAAACAGCACGAATTGTTAATGGTTAAACATTCAATTTTTAATTATAATGAATGATTTATAATTACTTATATTATATTGAAATAAAATCTCTTCCAATGACCTTGATCTAGATCAGTAAATTCTTTCAAACGTCTGATCATGACGCATCTTTTAAAATTATTATTGGTGTGACTTGTCACTGTATTTGTCCCTAACACATTAGCATAACGATAGAAATATCGGTGTAACTTGTCACTGTATTTGTCCCTAACACATTAGCATAACGATAGAAATATCGGTGTGACTTGTCATTGTATTTGTCCCTAGTACATTAGCATAACGATAGAAATATCGGTGTGACCCTCTAAAAATCTCCTTTTGTGGTAAGATTCACGGCTCGTGACGTATTCCGTAGCTTTTTTACTAACACATACATAACTATATCTATGTTCTACCTTAAATAACTCGATAAATAATTAAAATAATAAAAAATTAAAAACACCATCATGATTCTATTATCCTTGTTAATTAATTAATTCTAATGAACTTCCAGATTATTTAATAACCATCCCATAATAATTAAATTTAAATATAACCTTTAACCTATTAATTTTAGGAAGAAATGACTATAACCAATCGAAAGATAATGACAAAAGGATCAATAATCAGTAACCATCAATACCATAAATCTAATTAATAACCCGTAATTAATAGATTAAATTAATTCCTATCTAATAACATGGGGTCGGATCTCTTTCTCGCACCCGTAGTTTCGACCATCGTCTCTTTTTGGGGGTCTTTGTCATTGTTCTAGAAGTTTCTACCCGAGATGATCACGTACGCCTTTTCTCACACCACACCCCTCCAATAGACAATTCTTCTTAATAACGTTGATTTTCGGTAACAAAATTAAAAGTAGGTCACGCGTGTTACCCCTTGCCTATGAATGCGACTATATAAACCGCCGAAAAATTACCCTCAATGCCCATTAATTATCAAGCTCTTGATTACGTATAATCTTATTATATTTAAATATTAAAATTTAATTTCTTATTTGAGTCGCTAACATTTAAATTCGGAATTTATATAAATTAAAGTAAATTATTCTAAATAAAAATAATTTCGATTTTCAATTCTTTTATTCAACATTATAAATAATTTATTTAGTTAAGTTATTTCTGGTGAATATTATTATTGTTTAAACATTATTTTTCAAATTCAAATAAAATTCGTCATCTTAAAGTGTATATTCAGACAGATTGTCAACTACCCAATATAAGTAAACCCCTTGTTTATTTTTACATCAACAATTCTCAACGCTCAAGATTTATAATTAATTATCAAGTCACCTGACAACAATTTATTTCGAAACGACCTTCAACCAACAACAATTTAATACGAATCTAATCTCATTCAACAATCTGGTCTCCAGCTCAGCCAAATCTTGTATCCTGACAACTTTTTGTATTGAATAAACCAACTGTAAGTTAAATTAATTGTTCATTTATCTAGTGATAAGACACATCCATTCACCTCGTACATCCTATTTCCGCATATTGACATACTCGACACTAAATAGCGAGGTCCCCGCTACCCGAGTAAATGGCTTAAGTGCTTTGACTCAAAATTAAGGGACTGAATAACTTGTGTTCGTCCCAGGACGTAACAGTTTCCGTATGCCTAAATACAGAGTATGCGTAATAGTTATATCAACGATTCATGAAATGCCTAAAATAAGGATACGGATCGTCATTTTGACGATCCACTCTGAGGATACTCCGTATAGCTGAATTAGCTATACGGCGTATCGTTAAGTAAGTTAACTATACAACGTATAGCCAGAATAACGATACGTATAGCTAATCTAGCGATATTTTTCGCTCCGTGTATGTCATAAATTTTCTTGTCGGTACCGTGGTATTGATAAACTTCATTAACTATCAATTTTTCCTGAACAAAATATTAAATTCTTTTACTTAATACCAGCCTAAAATTTACAGTAAGTAGACATTATTAAATATATAACCAAATAATTACAGTTGTTATTTAAAATGAAACTGTTAGTACCGTGTCTGTCAGTACCATGTAAAATGATAATAAAAATAGCATATAGTTATAATAATTAGTTGTAAAATTATTTTAATTATTAATTGTAATTCTTCTTCAATACAGAAATGCTAGAAAGCTACCTGGTACAAGTGACAATGAATTTATTTAATGTTTATTAATTTAATTAATTAATTTATTTATTAGTAAATTCTATAAATTAGATTATAGTTGCTATAAATGATAAAGTTAATCGTTATAATTGTTATTAATGACTTTCGATATATGTTATACATAGGTTCATCAAAAGCATTAAGAGGTAATAGCAATAAGATCCATGATGTAAGTAGATATTGTTTTTAGAATGGTCATAAGTCATAAGTATAATATATATTTATACATGCATTCATTAGAATAAAGTGAAAATTATTTAGATATATGTGTTTAAATCTATGTAGGTTTATTTAGAGATCGACATTTACACAGAACTGCTTGGATACACTTATACATTCGTGGATATGGTGAGATCTGTTTGGATCTCTTTGGATATTTTAAGATCTGTTTGGATTTACTTTGATATTATAAGATCTATTTGTATATACTTAGATATAGTGAGATCTCTTTAGATATTATCAGATCTGTTTGGATCCGCTTGGATCGCGCCAAAATTTGGATCCAAGCATATCTGACTGTTTGGATCCAATCATATATGCTTGGATCTAAACATTTTTTACCGGGATGCTGATTTTTTCCCGGGTATTGATTCTTAACCAGATAATATTTTTTGTTCAAAATAATCAATTTATAATCAGCTTAAACAATACATCAACCTAACCTCAAATAAGTATAGACAGCGCATCATAAAAATATAATATTAACTCATTAGTATCTCATGGTTGTCTAACAAAAATTAGTTAGAGATAGAGCTGTACAAAAAAAAATTTTACTTAATCAGTATCTCATAGTTATCTCTTCGCTAATAGTTAGAGATGGCGCTACATAAAAATATAACTGTAGCTCATCAGCATCTCATGGTTATCTCGTCGCTAATATTTACAGATGGCGCTACATAAAAATATAACTGTGGCTCATCAGCATCTCATGGTTGTCCAGTTAACATTAGTTACAGATGGAGCTGTATAAAAAATGAAATCCACCTCATCAGCATCTCATGGTTATCTCGTCACTAATATTTACAGATGGCGCTGCATCAAAATATAAATGTAACTCACCAGTATCTAATAGATGACCAGTAACTATTAGTTATAGATGGAGCTGCTTAAAAAATAAATTTCACCTCTCTAATATCTTATAGTTGTCTAGTCACTATTAGTTACAAATAGCACGACATCAAACATATATGGATCATCGAATAGAAGTCGACTCCAACCAGCTGTAGCAGCCCAGTGGATATCACGCGAGACTCGTAATGCCATGGATCCAAGTTCAACTCCCGTCGCCGACTAACTGGATATCACGGTTAATTCGATAATAGGCTCGCAAAAAAAAAAAAAAAAAAAATCTGTCTGTCGGTTGACCCTGCGGGCCAGCCCTAAAACTTCCCGCTGTTTTCGAGCTCCTTGAGCTCGAAAACATTGTTGCGAATACATTTTCGAGCTCTTCGAGCTCGAAAATACTATTGTATGCCATTGTATTCGGAAAAAACCGTTTTTTAGCATTTCTTTTTCCCACGATATTTTACGAATAAATTAACTGATTGAGATGGTTGAGGCGTCAATCGACGCGTTACATTTCTAGAGCTGATCAAATTTTGTAATTGATCGAATGAGTTGCTTCGAAGATAATCGAAGAAAACCGTTTTTCACCATTTCTTTCTCGATCGATTTCTCTCGAACGAATAAACCGATTGAGATGGTCGAGGCAGCAATCGACGCGTTTTATTGAATTTTTGTGCTGATTAGATTTTGGAATTGATCGATCAAGCCATTTTTGAAAAATTTGAAAAAAACTGAAAAAAAAAATTTTTTTTTTTGTTCTTTCCCGCGATATCTCTTAGATAAATTATCCGATTTTGATGGTTGAGGTGGCGATCGACGTGTTTTAATAAATTCTAAAGCTGATTAGATTTTGAAGTTGATTAGTTTATTTGTTTCAAAGATATTTGCAAAAAATTGTTTTTTATTTTTTCTTGCTCCCGCGATAACTCTTGAACGAGTTATCCAATTTTGATGTTTAAGGTGGCAATCGACGCGTTTTAATTAATTCTAAAGCTGATTAGATTTTTGGATTGTTTGGTTGAGTTGTTTCAAAGATATTCGCAAAAAATTGTTTTTTACCATTTCTTTCTCCAACGATAACTCTCGAACGAATTATTGGATTTAGATGTTTGAGGTGGTAATCGACGCGTTTTATTGAGTTCTAGAGCTGATTAGATTTTGAAGTCGATCGTATAAGTCGTTTCCGAGAAATCAATAAAAAACTAAAAAAAAAAAATTTTTTTTTTTCGTAATTGGCCAATATCTTTGAGTCTACTTGGTCAAATGATCTGAAATTTTCAACAAAGTTGATGGCCAAAAAACTCTTTCGATTGCCGCCTTAACCATCCAAATCGGTTTATTAGTTAAAAAGTTATAAAGAGTTTACATACATACATACACACACACACACACACATACATACAGACACTCGGACATCATTCTAAAAATAGTCAGAATAGCTTCCTGGGACCTCAAAACGTCGACATCTGATGAAAACTCGATTTTTGAAAATCGGGGTGAAAACAATAACTTCCCGAAATTTTTGAAAATCATCGATTTTCTAAGCGGGAAGTTAAAAAAACATGAATTGTAAACTGAAAAACGGACAAGTAAAGCCAGTGTAAAATAAAAAAAAAAAAAAAATTCTTTTTTTTTTTTTTTACAAAATTGACGCCACCATGAACTCATATTTTTTAGCTAACCCCTGGCTACTTTTCATATCTTGTCATTAGCTCATATTTTTTAGCTAGCTATTAGCTATTTATAGTTGCACACTCACTACCTCATTGTTTTAACCACGGAGCTTAGATAGAAGGAGAACGCACGCAATGTATAAAGATGTCCTCGAAATAAGGGAGAAATTAAGTTTCATTACAGAGCGCGCTGCATCTGCCTCGATCCACTTTTTGAATTTAGCGGTTAGAAGTACTCGATTAAATACTTTATCCATAACCAAAAGTAATGAATAGGATTAAATAATTGCTGTAAAAAAAAAAAACAGATAATTAAAACTGTAATTCATGGGGTGAAATTATTAATGATAAGTCAATGTTCCGTAAATTACTAATACATTAATTAATTATGAAAGAAACCCCTAATTTTATATTGATTTAAAATATTAATATATCTTAAAGTTGTGAAATAAATTATAAAAAGATTTACTTTGTAGTTAATAGTTATTTAATAATTAAATAACTATTTAATGTATGGTGAAATAGTTATTTAATAGGAATTAAAAATAAAAATTATATATTAATTTTTATTTTAAGAAAGTTGCAGAGCAGAGTACATAAAGAAAATAGTTTAAAAGTATTCGTTTTTTAGTTTAAATAATATTTGTTAATAATCAACGTAGAAATTATTTTCAACTTAAAAAATAATAATTAATCATTTTATTTCTGAATTTGCAAAAATAAAAAATAAATAGAGAGTTAAAAACTAGATTCAATAGTGAATAATTAATCAAAACACTTAAATAGGTTACATGACATTTTTATATGATTTTTTAATTCAACATAAATACAGAATAAATAAATAAATATATATAATAAAATAATTTATCAAAAAGCTAATAAATCGCGTAAATAATATTTTAAAAGTTACATAAGCACGATTTACACTATCTTTGAAATTTTTCGTAACTTTTTATTTTTCATTTTTTTTTCGTTATAGTTTTTATTAATATGGCTTGCTAAAAAGTGGCCCCTAATAGTAAGAAAAAAACTCAATATTTTTTTCATCAACTTTGATTGATGTTCGTCGCATCCTAAGAAGGGTAATGATTTCTCTGTTGAAATTTTATCGACAATTTGATTTATCGTATCGATTTTTACAGTTTTAGTCCCGACAACACTTAAAACAGTATTTTCTAATTTTTGGATGAGAAGAAATAAATTATCACTCGGACGTTTGCAGTGTTCACTCATTAAATCAATTATTTTATCTCTATCAGATGATGTCTCGGACTCAAGAGTTTTGAGGCAGTTTTCACACCGAGAGAATCGGTGCATTTTTCGGGCAACGTAACCAGCTATGTAAGCAACGACGTATTCACTGGTTTTAGCGACATCATAATCATGATCCTCATGGGGATCATTAGAACATGGTTTGATCACGTTAGCTGAGTTTGAAACAAAGTTGTTATTATCGTCTCCACTTGATTCATCAATTAAGCTTTCAAAAGGTTTTTTCGCTACGCTTGTTTTAGAACTATCATCATTACAACGCAAATTTAATGCGGCATCATAATTTAGGTCTTGGTCAACATCATCTTCACTTGAGTCATTTAGTAAATTTTCGAAAGGTTCAGCTGCAACACTGTTTTTGTTAACATTTCTCTCGTTTTCTGTAAATCCATTATCGATAATGGAATCAATTTTTTCAAGCCATTTCAGCTTTTTATCTTTGATTAGCCTAAGTGACTCCCGTGTTTCCATCAATGACTGTAACAATTCAACTGTAGTTACGTTAGATCCTTTCGGTGATGTTACTAATGAGTAAGAACATAGTAATCGAAACACCTGTCCAAATATAATAGGATCTGGGTGTTCATTACATCCGCAGGCGCTTCTGACAATTCCAAAAAATTGCTACAAAAGATAATAATAAATATGACATATTTTTATAAAGCTACTATTACAATTTTTTTTAAATCTTATACACAAAAAAATTATGTGAATATAAAATTTTTCAGGAAGACATAAATTGATTTGAAGCAAGAAGGAATTTTGATGAAATAAAAGAAATTTATTTAAGAGTCTAAAATTTTTTCATTCTGTACCTATTACTTATCAAAGGTACTTACTTCAAGTTTGTCTTGATTGAGACGAGCAGTCATTAAAAAATCGAAATTACATTGCACGTGCAAAAAGTCCAGTAGTTCAATCGTTCCAGCTAAAGTGATCTTTAACCCAGTTAGAGTACTTTTAGTAATAGCAAGATAATTTATTCCAGGTTCATCATTGTAATCTATTTTTTGTCTCTTACTTTCTCTCATCAGTTGCTTACGTCGATTGTTTTCTTCAATAGCTTTAGCTTCCCATTCTCTCAAATAATCGAGGAATTCAACAATAACCTACAGAGTCAAAATATAGCAGTTTTAAAAAATTTGGTAAACGAGTAAAATAATCATGCAATGGAATGACGCAAAATATATAATTTTTGCAAGTACAGATGTAGTGATAAAAAATATTTGAAGAAATGCATGAAAACACAAAATAACAGAACACCGTAAAACAATGAAGACTTCAAGAAAATTTCTAAAAGTGCGAAATTATTAAAAATAATTACATGTAAGCGTTTAATGTTATAAAAGTTACACTAAAAGAAATGTTTAATAATAATGACAAGATTAAAAAAAAAATACATGATGTTTTGCTTATTATTGTTATAGGGTTAAGGATATGAAGAGCTTGATAAATGAATGTATCTAGAATGTAGCTTCTTTCTCTTGGTACTTCTTTGTACTTACACTTTACGACAGATATAGTGATGAAGAAAAAATGATTTGAAGTCATTCCAAATTTGTTTTGTTCATTGGTAGCTCGGCTACATGGATTTTATTATCATTTGTAATTGCACTGAAATACAAAATTAACATGAATTTATTGTAATGAATACGGTACCTTTCTCGTCGGGCATTCTTCTTTGGGTTTTACACCGGTTTCCGGGGTACGAGAAGACATAGCTTTAATCAGATTATCCACTCTTTCCATGAATCTAACAGTTGGCCCACAATCTCTTAACTCAGTGCATTCATTTTGCCAAGTCACCATAGCTACTCTTAATTGCTTAGAAAATAGCTAAAAAATAGCATGAAGATTAATTATTAAATATAGATATATTTCAATTCGTTATTTTAGTTTAAACCGTCAAGAGAATATGATGTATCAGGAAAATTTTTTCTACCTCTTCTGCTAAACGAACATTCATTTTTTGATACCCCTCGGGGTTTAGATGCTGAGGTGTCAATTTGTACGATACCTTCAAATTAGGTCTATAGTGAAGCTCATGTTGCAATAAAACTTCCCAGTGTTTCTTTTGTACCATTCCATCAGGAGTCTAAAAGAAGTACCAAAGTATCATGGTATTACATGAGATACATATGATTATTTAATAAGAATGTTAGAAGATTCGTTCTAACCCAAAATGACGACCCTTCAAGAATTTTTGTGCGAAAGCATTTCAGCAAATGAGGAAATTCGGACATAAACCACAGTTGTCTAGATGTATCATAAGGATGAGTACAACTACATTTGTGGTCGGAGATACCAAAAATTTGCCAGGCTCCACGATTCCATTAAGCACCATCAGAGGTGACAACATCTACTTTCATACCAGCATTTTCTAACTGAATGATACATTCTATAATTAACTTATGCAGAATATCTTTCGTCACTGCAGTTTTACTCAAGAAATACCCTAAAACTTGAACCCAAGAACCACGGAAGGGTTGATACATAAAAACAAGTGCATGCTCAGCTCTCTCATTAACCAATTTTTGTGGTGTGTAATCACCTAAATTAACAAAGCCATTGAACTCCATAGTTTTAGTATTTAACTTGACAGCTTCACTTAAGGCAATTTCATCAATTAATAAAGTACCTGCAAACAGAAAAAATTGATAATATATATACAATTCAAGAACGTTTTTTAGAAAACTGCAATGTTATTTAGCAAAAGATAGTTATGTAGCGAAGCACAGTGTATGTAGTTAACACTACAAACAAAACAGCCACAGGAAAGCATTATATATATCTACAATTAGCTAGCTACTTGAAATTTAATAATAACAGATTGCAATTTTATCGTTACGTAATGAAACTCTTAATACATGGCAGTCTAGATATTAGTACGTGCGAGGCTGTTTAATGGAGTTGTAATTAATTATCAGAATAATAATACAAGTTAAAACTGTTTGCGTTGAACAGAAACTTATATATTGCATTAGTTTTACAGTTTATTAGTAACCAATTTGAAAATATATTAGTAACATATAAAGCCAAATGTTTTCCATTAAAAAAATTATACCCCTTTTCGCCCAATTTTCCATTCGAGAGGCTTTTAAACGAAGAGTATCAAAAATTGCTTTTGGAAAACCAAAAGCGCTGTCAAGTTTATTAATATATCTATTAAGCGTATCTTTACAAGGTAACGGTAATATTTCACGTTGCCGTAGTTTTTCGTAAACCGAAGGACCTTTAATTCTTATCATAAGGCATTCGTATACCCACTCTATAGTATACCTGCGTTGCTTTGCATTTTTGGCCTTAGCAGCTTGAAAGCAAGCGCGAACAGCTTGTTTTTGGGCTTCTGGCAGGTCTGCTATTTCTTGTTCAATAATATTATTATTGGTCATAGCACATCGGTTCCTTAAGTTTTCTAATTCTTCTTTTAACTTCTGGCTCTGTATTATAATTAATGTTACAAATTCAGTTTGATTTTAAAAACTTTTCTTACCTTCTGCTGCAAACGATGTACACGCTTTTGCTTTGAATATAACTTCCGTTTAATCGTGATAAAACGATTATTTAAATTATTTTTATTTTTTATAGACACTTTGAGTAATCTATTTCGTAATTTACGACAAGCAAGACACCTATTAACTTTCCGATATCTTTTATATTTCACAGGTGATTTTAAAATGCCATCACAGGTAGCTGAGCATCTGCCAAAAACCATAAAAAATTAATTGAATACGCATAAAGAATATTAAAATCATAAAATGCCACTTTCGAGTAAGTCTGAATAAAAATTTTGAGTGCTTTACAATAGTTTCATGCTATATTCAAGAAAGGTCAAAATTTATGATTTATTCCATACTTTACAAATAAATGTAAATAAAAACCTTCTATTGTTAACTCCAGCACCGGTACAAAATTGAGATTTTTCAATATCTTGTAGCATTTTCCAAAAATTTTCCGTCGATGTTAATGAATTATCTAAATTTACAGCAACTCCAGTTTTAATAACAGTTACCTACAAAGTACGATAATAATATTTACTGATGAAATATTTACTAGGACAAAGTTTATACACAAAATTATTTTTACGTACCTGGACTGTTAAATCCATACAAATCTTAATTTCTAATTTAAGCTGCTTTAAAATAATATCGACATAATACAGAATTAATACTTTCTGTGGCTCTAATTGTTTTGGCCAACACCAATTTTGAGGTACACCTCGATCTTCAAGTGTTTGTACTATGGCAGATAATGAAAAAGTTTCAAAATTGTCAATAGCAGGTGCCAAAAAAATATTTTCATCGGAGCTGGTTTGTCCTGCGAGTTCTGCAGCCTCAATATAATTTGGGTCTGCAGTTATTCCGTCAATAATTCCTGCCCTAGCGGTTTTGACGACACCGTAGAAACGTGGTGCAAACACGGCGTTTCGACGGTGTTAACTCCCTTACAGTGTTTCCACAGTGTATCGACGGAGTTACGACGGTGTTTTGATGGTATAAGGGCGGCGTTTCTTGTGCAGTTACGAGACAAGGTTTCTCTCGTGTTTTCTTCGAGTTTGGTTGGTGTTCGCCCGGAGTTTCCACTGTATTTTTTTGGACTTTCGTCGGTGTTTTGCCGGTGTTTTCGTGAAGTTTTGTCGGTGTTTCTCTGGAGTTTTGTTAAGATTTTTACGGAGTTTCGTCGGTGTGTCATCGGAGTTTTAGCGGCTTTGACACTTGGAGTTTTGTCGGTGTTTCTCCGGTGTTTTGGAAGGGTTTTCACGGAGTTTCGTCGGTGTATCGTCGGAGTTTTAACGGCTTTGACACGGAGTTTTGATGGAGTTTTTGCGAAGTTTTGAGAGTGTACTATCGATATATTCTTGGAATTTTTTTGATAGATTCGCGGCTATCCAACGGTATTAAGTGTATCATGTAGTGTATAGTAGAATTTGATTATGAAAAACAATATTTCAAAGTAAATGATATTTTGTTTTTTAATTGAAAAATTTATTTAACATAAGAATAAAGTATTAATTATAGAATGCATATCTCTGTAATTATGAGTAAATCTATTTTTTAATTAAATTTTCATCATATTGGCTTATATTAAATAATTTATTTGATTAAAGAATAATCGATGACTTAGAAGTGATACCCTGATAAAACATTGCTTACACCTATGTACTGTCGTTGTCAAGGTACATTTACATAATGTACTAAATAACCTCAAATTCATGATAAAAATTTGCCAAGTAAAGTGTTGTGTAATTAAACACAATAATAACTATATAATACAAATCATTTTATACGAATTCGTTTATATATAATTTATTACTATGCTAAATTAGTGTAATAAATAGTTTATTATCGTGATTAACAAGTAATACGATAAATAACAATTCTGTGAAAATTAGTATTTCCAAAGGTATAAAAGACTTGATACTATCGTGGAAATTCAATTGTGGGCGATCAGAACAAATATTTATTATAAATTGTTTATTTTATAATGTGAATTAATTAATGATGATAATTAATAAGTGATAATATTAAATTGTAGCTATAAGTGAATAGTAACTGTCATTAAAATTTTAAACTATTCAAATGGTTTAAAGTATTTCATTACTTTTATTAAAAATTAATTTTTACCAATTGTTAATTTTATAATAAAAGTAATTAATTGAATTTAAACTTGTAATTTGATTATATTAATTTATTAAATATTATTTCTTAAATAAATTTGTATGAATTTTTTTAATTAAATGAAATTGATTTATTTAATTTATTTATATTAATCTCTACTATATATTTATGTTAATTTAGTAAATTCATCTACATATTAGTTTGATTTTATAATCATAATTATCATTTTAATATTCTAACGTATAACCTAAAACTTTAAATTGTTAATGACATCTAAACAATGTAAAAAATTTGAAGTCCACGGTGTGGTGTGAATGATTTGGTGTTAAAATTTTCAACACTGCCGGTGTAAAAGTTACACAACGCACAGTGTTAACTTTTAGACTGAGTGAATTAAAACGTTCACACCACCGATGGTGTAAATGTTCAAGTTTTTTATTTCAAAATGCCATGAGTATGCCTCACAAACTCTAAGTTAACACGACCAAAACGACGAAAAAACCCTCAATGTACTCCTCAAAAACCATGAGAAACTACCATAGAAATTCCGAGCAAGCCCAAACTCTACTCCG
Organism: Microplitis manilae; assembly: GCA_030273425.1. NCBI lineage: Eukaryota > Metazoa > Arthropoda > Insecta > Hymenoptera > Braconidae > Microplitis > Microplitis manilae. The sequence continues at coordinate 9,632,973 of CP092720.1, read as the reverse complement.
CAAAAACACCGATGAAACTCTGTGTCGTAACTGAACACAAAAATACTGCGTGTCTACCATGAAAATGCCGTCAAAACTCCCTTGGTGTACCTAGTTTTAATCGAGTTTTTTCCGAATTCTTACGGTGGCCCTAAAAGCGCGAGAATCCGTAAAAACTCTGACTAAACTGCAAAGAAACACATTAAAAACTCCCACAAAACACCAAGAAAACTGCGTGATAATACCGACGAAACTCCAAGAGAACACCTATAAAACTCTGAGAGAAAACCAACGAAAGTCAGTAAAAACACCAACTAAACTTTGCAAAAACTCCGTGTCGTAACTGTATACAAATATACCGCGTTAATGCCATGAAAACACCGTCGAAACTTCCACGTCACAGCCAGTTTCGCTCGAGTTTTTTCCGAATTTTTACAGTGGCGCTAAAAGCGCTAGAATCTGTAGAAACTCCGACTAAACTGCAAGGAAACACCCAAAGAACTCCGATAAAACACTAAGAAAACTTCGCGATAACACTGACGAAACTCCAAGAAAACACCAACAAAACTCCAAGAGAAAACTGGCAAAACTTTTCCAAAACACGGACAAAACTCCATAAAAACTCCGTATCGTAATTGCACACGAAACGCCACGTTTCTACCGCGAAAACACTGTCGAAACTCCTTCGAAACACCGAGTTTCTGTCGAGTTTTTTCCGAGTTCCCACGGTGGCACCAAAACCGCTAGGGTGAACAAAAAATTTCCTCGGTAGACTCGGACAAATTGTAGCTTACATTATTTTCTTCATACTGTTGGTCTTCAGCTATAGTAATATCATTAACTTCTTCGTCTATAATCATTTCCTCCGAATTTACATGCATAGAAGTATTAGTATTATCCGTGCATTGTAACATATTAACATCCGTAGTATTATTTGCTATCACTGGAATCGCACCTGCTTTTAAATCAAATCTAGCTTTTGATAAGTCGTAAATATCACCATTAGGCAAAATTATTCTGTCATATTTTTTAAGAATATCTTCCTCTTTAAAATGTAATTCACAAACGAAGTTTTTGGGAAGAAGTTGCTGTGACAATGCCAAATTCCATTTTTGCAACATGCTGGGACACTAATATCAAACAGAAAAAACAGTCACTTACATATTAATTATTTGTTAATATTACGTTGATTTTAAAACATGTACATTAATGCTTCGATCTAAAGAATTTAATTTCTCTAAATGTTTTTATTTTTTTATTTTTTATTTTTTTTCCCAAAGTTAAGTTTTTTATTACTGCAAGTGAATGGATAGAAGTTTTCAAAGTCCAAAGATTAATAATGTATAGTAAATAAAATTAATAATCCACAAACTTTATCTTATTTCTACACTCCAGTTTTTTTAAACGTAGACTTCAAAATTCTTTCTATTTATTACGTTTGTTATTTATAACAAAAAAAGCATTTTAAATAGTACATTTCACTCCTGCTAACAACATATCGTTTATATACTGTTATTTGTCACTAACAGTGACCATTGCTAAAAAAATATGCTTCAATTATTTCTTTAGATTATTACATGGAAAATAAATAAATTTTTACTATTATTCGATTATAATTATTAATTTTGAAATTAAAAATAATTTTAAACTATAGGTTATCTTACCTTTGGAACTTGAAATAAAGCCGTTGGACGATGATTTTGCTTCAACTTCATTTTTCGTTCTGCTGAACAGCCACTCATACAATTTTTAACTGCACATTTCTTCACCATTTTTTCAAATTATCGATTTAATTACTTTACAAATTAAAAAAAATTAAGTATAGCCTAAAAACATGAACGTACACACGTGTTCGTGTTTACATGCGTTGTAGCAAAGTTGCTGTCTTTCGTGACGTCACAGAGATCGAGGTGATTGTAGCGCCGCTCTGGTGGTAAAAGTAAGTATAAGTAATTTGTTGCTATTTTTGAGGACACATTTATACCAAACCCCCTATCTCGATCGTTCTCCTTCTATCTAAGCTCCGTGTATCTACACGGAGAAAAAAATATAGTAAAAATTACAATCTTATAGTAAAATTTACTAAAAGATATGAAAAAATACATTCTGTATTGTAATTATTACTAAACGTTTAGTAAAATTTACTAGTTAGTAATAATTACATAATAAGATATTAAAAATTACTATGCGTAATGTATTTTTTACTAACACAATTGTATTTTCTACTATCTGTATAGTAAATTTTACTATTAGTATTTTTAATAAATACAAATTTAAGAACGTAAATTTTCTAATACAATATAGGATTTGTTACTATACAAAATATTAAAAATTACTATACGCAATGTATTTTTTGCTAACACGATTATGTTTTTTTACTATATGTATAGTAAATTCTACTATGTATAGATAAAATTAAAATTTGGTGGGGATAGCATATACAAATATGTATTACAAGTTCTGAAACTTTTGTCCGAAGGAGATATCGGGCCGTCAGACATAGGAAAGGACTCGCGCGCGGGAGATCAGGGTTCGAATCTCGGTTGAAACAAGTGATTTTTTAAAAAACAAAAATCGACTCCAACACCGATACAGATGGCATAAATAACAATAATAATAATTAAAATGATAGTAATAATAATAAAAAGTTAAAAGCTAATAAAAATTTTATTTTATTTTTTTCCATTTTAATATAGTAAAATTTACTAAACGGGATAGTAAAATTTACTAAACGGGATAGTAAAATTTACTAAACGGGATAGTACAATTCACTAAACGGAATAGTAAAATTCACTAAACGAAATAGTATAATTTACTAAACGGGATAGTAAAATTTACTTATCTGTTTATGAATTTTTCCTATAAATCTTAAGCGTTTCAAGATTACTATCTAAATTTAGTAATTATTACTATATTTTTTAGTAAATTTTACTATATTTTTTTCTCCGTGTAAGCTCCGTGGTTTTAACCTAGCTATTGAATATAAGTTTGACTCATCCACGAGCTTGTTCTGATTAGTCAGCCATCGGCTAAGATGGCGTTACATAGTGAGGTTATGGCTGGCCAATTCTATTAGACAGTGATGAGGTATGACTCAAATCTGTTAGCTACGGGCTGGCCACCTATGAGTTTCAATTCTACTCGGGTTTCGAGTTTTTTTTACTTTTCCGGCGAAACCCGTTCGGCATCCATGTCAGAAAGGCATCATTATGTTATCTGAAAGAAGATATCTTTTAGAGGCCAGACAAATGTTATCTTTTTGACAACTTTTTACGGATATCGATTTATCGAGATCTAAAAGATAACTTTATGATAACTTCTGTAGATGTCCTTATGATGTCAAAAAGATATCTTTTTGTAAACATTTATCATAGCCTAAATTTATGAGCTGACGTTTGGTATTCATATATTTTATGTTTAGTTTAGTCTAACCTACAAAATAGGTATACGTGCAAAAAGTGTTCGATAAAAAATGTTCTTCAGAAAAACATTTAAAGAATTATCTACGAGCCAAAAAAATGATCATTTACGAAAATTTTAAAATAATTCAATAAACAATTTTAATCTGTAGAAACCTCAGATTATTGGGCCTCAATCATTATACCCTGAATAAGAAAAGTGATTTAATCCATGCTGTATATATCTATATATTAGTCGATTAAAATTGCTTTAAATTATTTCGAATTGTTTTGAATCATTTCAAATAATTTTTCTTAATTAGGGTACCAAACTTTGAAGTTAATAGTAAATGTCATAAATAATAACAGTGATAATAGTGGTGAAAAAATTGACCATGGTGATAAACAAGTTGAAGTGAATTTGAAGATTACTATTATTATTATATTATTATTATTAATATTATTAATGATATTACTATTATTATCAGTATTATCATCAAAACTAAATTATTATTATTATTATTATTATTATTATTATTATTATTATTATTATTATTATTATTATTATTATTATTATTATTATTATTATTATTATTATTATTATTATTATTATTATTATTATTATTATTATTATTATTATTATTATTATTATTATTATTATTATTATTATTATTATTATTATTAATTACATTTAAGTTACTATATAATTTTGAATTAATTACTTTCTTACAAATAATAAACAATAAAAACCGAAAAATTTTTGAATATTAATTATTATTAAGTAACCTCAAAATCATATCTATTTAGAGATAACTTTAGTACATCATTGATCCGCTATCTTTTAGACATCAGAAAAATGTTATCTTTCTGATACCTTTTCGAAGAGATCTAAAAGATGTCAGTAGGTGGCGCATTAGATATCTTTCTGATATCTTTATGTTATCTTTAAGATGAGTCTTAAAGTTATCAGATCCAAAAAATGTTATCTTTGTGAGATCTTTATGATAACTTTTTGCCAACCGGAAACTATCGGACTTATCATAAAATCTCATAGAATCTTTTTAGTAGATTTCATAGAAATCTAACTATTGTATTTGTCCTCATGATGGAATTTTCGAAAAATTTTGCTATTTCTGAACTCAGCTTGACGAGCTGAGTCAGAAAACAAACGCTTCGCGTTATGAGGCGTGCAATACATTTGGTTCAAATGTTTATACATGTATTTATATACACTAACGCAAAAAATTAAAGGAACAGAAAAATTTTATAAATTTTTTAGTAATTTTTGGAAGGCTGTAACTTTGTGAAAAATAATCGTATCGAGATTTTAAAAAAATCATTTTATAGCTTGAAATCTCTAGTTTCGGTGCATTTTTAAAAAAAAACAAAAAATTTCCAAAAAATGTCAAAAAAAATCAAAGAAATCAAAGAAATTGAAACTTGTTTTTTGGGGTCGAAAATTTTTTTTTTTACATTTTTTGGAAATTTTTTGTTTTTTTTCTCTTTCCCTCACATTTACTGAGTTACCAATGCAAAACTGAAAGAAAAGTAAAAAAAAAATTATTTTTTCATTTGGATTATGATTACACAATTAAAGGAACAAAACTTGTTCCTTTAATTGTTTAGCAAAACTTTAATCGATCACCCCCAAAAAACGGCTCGATAGATCAATTAAAAAATTTATAGGGTCATTGGGGGTACATTAAGCTAAAAAAGTCCCTGGCAACAATATTTTTTTATCAATATTTGCAGAGTAGCGGTTGATTTACTAAAAAACCAAAAAAAGTCATTTTTTTGTACTTACTTCTAAAGGATGTTAAAAATAATAAAAATTTTTTTTTCCAAAAAATTATGAATTCAAATTTACTGTGCGATCATTGGTACCTAAAATATCGATGATCAAATCCAAAAGGATCATTTTTTGTTTGAAGGCTGATATCTCTGCGACAAATTGTCCTACGAGGTTAAAAAAAAAAAGCCAAATTGAAGCTGAATAAATTTGCCAAATGACCTAAGGTAAATGACCCCTCTATTGGCCAGTTAAGCGTATTTTTTTTTTCGAATTAAGAAGTAAAGTATAAAAAGACAATTCATGTATAAAACAATGATAGAAACTTGAAGCGTATACATTTAACTTCAAATTAAAAAAGAATAAATGTAAAAATATTTATCAGAAATTTAATAATAAATAAAAATAACTTCAATTCCTAATGTCCCCTCTATTGGCCTAGCTGTCCCCTCTATTGGCCTCCTAGCTGTCCCCTCTATTGGCCACCTTTTAGATAAAATTTTAGCTGATTGGATGTATATAATTTATTTTAATCTATTATAAATATTTATATTTATTTTGAAATATAACTTAATCAATTTGTTTATTTATTTTGACATGAAAAAATTAAATTGACTATTTTGCACATAAATGTTAATAACCTCAAAAAAAAATAAAACTAAGGTGGCCGATAATGCATACAGAGGTAATTTTCTTGTATCTATATTTGGCCACCCTATTTTTACTATAAATTAGGTAAAAATCATTAAAGTTTTAACTCTTAAAACTACTATGAAACGAGCTAATAAGATTACAAAAAAAAATCGGACTTTTAGTGTTATTTTTAATTAATAATCGGTTAATGAAAAAACACGAATACTTAACCTCCCTGATAAGAAACTACCAGAAATCGCGTCTGACGCACTACTATTTTTTTTTTAATTAAAAAATAAATTTTTACAATAATCAAAGAATGTTTAATCTAAGCTAGATTAATTTTACTTTTTTTTAAAAAACTATTTATGTATCAATACGAACTTATTGTGGAAATATATCAATTTTTCGACCAAGTGGCCAATAAAGGGGGCCTGGCCAATAGAGGGGTCACTTACCTTATGCATTGGTTTAGTTGACAAAATTTTTCCACGGTCCGTGGGCTCTTTGGAAAAAAAGAAAAAATTTAGAAATTTTTTGTCTCGCGGTATTTCTCATGTTAGCGTAATAACCAGACCTTTTAAAAAATTTTGATAAAAATGCACCGAAACTAGAGATTTCAAGCTATAAAATGCTTTTTTTAAAATCTCGATACGATTATTTTTCACAAAGTTACAGCCTTCCCAAAATTACTAAAAAATTTATAAAATTTTTCTGTTCCTTTAATTTTTTGCGTTAGTGTATATATACCCATACAAAGCCGCCGAACTTCGAAATTTTCCCATAGATCGGCCGATGCCTGGATTGCTATGATCGGCCAATAAATGCCTAACTATACTGGCCCGCGCATGTTGAATCATTGGCAGCCGTCTTTTTGCTTATAAAAACGGCGCACAATTAACTGCCATTCGTTGGCCAATGGTTTGATCGAGTTCTCTTGATACCAAGCTTTGGCCAATGATTGATTGTCACGATTGGCCAATGCTTGCGACTGCCATGCTTGGCATACCGTTATCATCAGATATTTAGCCGATCTTCGGCCGATGCTTGAAAATTGGCAGCCATTCACGACCCACACTGATAGAAGAATTTATTTGTACCAAATAAGATTTATTTATAGTTAATAAATGATTTATTTGAAAGCTTTAACCAAACAAATATTTATTAATAGTTAATAAATGATTTATTAAATGAGATTTATTTGAACCAAATAAATATTTATTAATAGTTAATAAATGGCTTATTTGAATAGAAAATGACACATGAAGCTAATTAAGTAGGGTTATGACAAATAATTTATAGTCCCATTTAAGTTTACTTTTTCAAAGAAAATAATACACACAGTAATTAATTTAAAAAATATTCAGCATTTTTTTTATTTATAAAAAAATATTTAGTTGATTATATTTTGAATTTGTTACATTAGACAGTATACCGAAAGGTAATGTAAACAGTAAGTGGCGCTGTAGTCAAAAATCACAGAGATATTCACGCAAATAAGCCATTTATTAACTATTAATAAATCTATATTTGAGTCAAATAAGCCATTTATTAACTATTAATAAATCTATAATTGCGTCAAATAAATGCATTTATTAATATTAAATAAATACTTCTATCAGTGCAGTAATGGGTCAATTTTTTTTCTTTGTATGGGTATATACGATATAACGCGCCGTTCTCCAACGATAGCGTTCACAATTCTACACCGATCTTAATGAAACTTAGTATACTTATTCTATGGACGATTACCTTGGATGAGTTCGAAGATGAGCCAATTCGGCCAATAAGTTTAGAAGTTATGGTTAATTGAAATTTTGTAAAATTTTCAAAAAAAAAATTGTTCCCAGATTCAACCGGATATAACTTTTAAACGGAAAGAGATAGCTCATTTTCGTGTGTTCTATCTGAAAGCTCGCTCGATTGCCTTCAATTTTCACTATGCAGCTCTACGATTTGAGTACTTTTTCGAATAGAAAAATGGTTTTAAAAATTTACAAAATATTATAAAAACTAATTTTATGCAGGTTGTGACTCTGATTATTACCACAGTTCCAAACTGATCGCTTTAAAACTTGGCATACATATTCTGTGGGTGACTACCTTGATCGAGTTGGAAAATGAGCTCAATCGGTTGATTAGTTTGGAAGTTATCCCATGCAGGAGCTGCCAGAGTTGAACAAAGGGGCCCTCCTTGGCCCAGCACTGGGGAACCTAGCTTTGGCTCACCTCTATTGGCCCGGGCTTGGGCCAGGACTGGGTAACCCAGCCTTGGCCATCCAATGGCAAGCCAGACTTGGGCCAAGACTGGGTGACCTAGCTTTGGCCATTACAATGATTACCCGGGCTTGGGCCAAGACTGGGTAACCCAGCCTTGGCCATTCAATGGCAACCCATGCTTGGGCCAAGACTGGGTAACCTAGCCTTGGCCGACCCAATGATTACCCGGGCTTGGGCCAAGACTGGGCAACCCAGCCTTGGGCGTTTAATAAGTAGATCATATAAATGTATCTGTTCAACATTGGTAGGTTCGTCCAGTAGCTACCGTTCGGGCCTAGCAATCAGAAGGACGGCAGTTCGCGCCCAGAGCCCAGCAGAATTTTCACCGAGTTTTTTTCACATCATTTACCTCCCTTAGATAATTTAAATGTTAATGATCATAAACTCTACGAGATTAATAATAATAAAATTTTTTATATTAAATTTATTCGTTTCCTCAAAGCCTGGGCCAAGCCTGGCAAGAAGCCTGGGCCAGGCCTGGCAACCAAGCATGGGCCAGACCTGGCAACCAGGTTTGGCCGGAGATTATCATCCCAGACTTTAACCAAAACTGGGCCAAGACTGGCTTACAAGCCTGGCCCAAGGTTCTACAAAGTTGGGGCAAGACTGGGCCAAGCCTGGGCCCGTGGTACTTTCCTCTCTGGGATAGCATTCCAAAATTTTCAAAATGTCAAAAATACATATTCTTATTTATTTTTTTTTCAATATTTTTTGAATGTTATAACTTGTCGAGTTCCTATAAATTTTATCTGAAAGCTCTTCAAATAAGCTTTCATTTTCATGCCTATATATGTGTCTAAGCCAATGAAATTTCTTATCTTACGACTCATTAAATGAAATTTTGCTATTGCATTGGTTCTCCTACTTTTAATAGATTTCATAGAATTTTAACTACTGTATTTATGTAAATTCATGAAATTGATTGAATTCATATCATCGCTGTGTAAAACTCATAAAATCTAAATATCTCAATTCAAGTGTATAAATTCAATTTTGTTTTATTGACAGTATTTATGACTGATTTCAAGTATGACACTTAGATCTATCATAATTGAAATTCCAACTCCGATTATTTAATTTAATTTTGTATTAACTATTAATCCTATAGTAAAAAACACAGAATACTTATTCGTAGATAAATTGATTCTCTTTAACTGCAATTTTTGTTATTCAACTTACCATTCCGATAATTTTTTTAATTTATTAATTTCAATTCTTAAATTTTTTGCATTTAATTTTAAATTGTTTGACAATTTTTCTTAGTTTTATAACCTTGAGAATCAGAAAATGTCGAAAAAAAATTTATTTTGTTATTAATGTTTATTTGAGAGGTTGAAATAATAAAATAATGAGAAATCTACTTCCATTTCGGCTGTCGAATGGCCTTTTCTTTGTAGACAATTTTATTTCCTGAAAATTATCTCGGATAAATTTTTTTGAAATCCCTTTTTTCTTAGTTATTTACATTTTAATGCCAAGCTCCTAAAAAAATAGTGTTCTGATCGATTTTAAAGACATGGCATTCAAAATGAACCTGAAGTTCCCAACGTTGCTGCCCAACGAAAATTTTTTTTTACGAAAAAAAAAAAAAAAAAAGTGGCCATCGTAAAAAAATTATGAAAATCTTCTACTCCATGTAGTATAAGCACTGAAAAATCACCAGGTCCATACAACCTCCGAAACATCCCCAAAACCGCCCCTAACACATAGTCATACGGGAAAAAAAATACAAGAGATGGAAAAAAATATTTCTATCCCTCGGCCCCCGCTGAAATTTGACTGAAATCTTCTAATACATCCTGAGAGAGTAAAAAAAAATCACCAGGTCCATACGACCTCCGGAACATCCCCAAAGCCACCCCTAACACATAACTATACGGGAAAAATAAATACAAGAGTTGGAAAAAAATATTTCTATCCCTCGGCCCCCGCTGAAATTTTACTAAAATCTTCTAATACATCCTGAGAAAGTAAAAAAAAATCACCAGGTCCATACGACCTCCGAAACATCCCCAAAGCCAACCCTAACACTTAAACATACTGGAAAAATAAATACAAGAGTTGGAAAAAAATATTTCTATCACTCGGCCCCCGCTGAAATTTCACTAAAATCTTCTAATACATCCTGAGAAAGTAAAAAAAAATCACTAGGTCCATACGACCTCCGGAACATCCCCAAAGCCACCCCTAACACTTAAACGTACTAGAAAAATAAATACAAGAGTTGGAAAAAAATATTTCTATCACTCGGCCCCCGCTGAAATTTGACTGAAATCTTCTAATACATCCTGAGAAAGTAAAAAAAAATCACTAGGTCCATACGACCTCCGGAACATCCCCAAAGCCAACCCTAACACATAATTATACGGGAAAAATAAATACAAGAGTTGGAAAAAAACATTTCTATCCCTCGGCCCCCGCTGAAATTTTACTAAAATCTTCTAATACATCCTGAGAAAGTAAAAAAAAATCACTAGGTCCATACGACCTCCGGAACATCCCCAAAGCCACCCCTAACACATAATTATACGGGAAAAATAAATACAAGAGTTGGAAAAAAACATTTCTATCCCTCGGCCCCCGCTGAAATTTTACTGGAATCTTCTAATACATCCTGAGAAAGTAAAAAAAAATCACCAGATCCATACGACCTCCGGAACATCCCCAAAGCCACCCCTAACACTTAAACATACGGGAAAAATAAATACAAGAGTTGGAAAAAAACATTTCTATCACTCGGCCCCCGCTGAAATTTTACTGAAATCTTTTAATACGTCCTGAGAAAGTAAAAAAAAATTACCAGGTCCATACGACCTCCGGAACATCCCCAAAGCCAACCCTAACACATAATTATACGGGAAAAATAAATACAAGAGTTGGAAAAAAACATTTCTATCCCTCGGCCCCCGCTGAAATTTTACTAAAATCTTCTAATACATCCTGAGAAAGTAAAAAAAAATCACTAGGTCCATACGACCTCCGGAACATCCCCAAAGCCACCCCTAACACTTAAACGTACTAGAAAAATAAATACAAGAGTTGGAAAAAAATATTTCTATCACTCGGCCCCCGCTGAAATTTGACTGAAATCTTCTAATACATCCTGAGAGAGTAAAAAAAAATCACCAGGTCCATACGACCTCCGGAACATCCCCAAAGCCACCCCTAACACTTAAACGTACTAGAAAAATAAATACAAGAGTTGGAAAAAAATATTTCTATCACTCGGCCCCCGCTGAAATTTGACTGAAATCTTCTAATACATCCTGAGAGAGTAAAAAAAAATCACCAGGTCCATACGACCTCCGAAACATCCCCAAAGCCAACCCTAACACATAACTATACGGGAAAAATAAATACAAGAGTTGGAAAAAAACATTTCTATCCCTCGGCCCCCGCTGAAATTTTACTAAAATCTTCTAATACATCCTGAGAAAGTAAAAAAAAATCACTAGGTCCATACGACCTCCGGAACATCCCCAAAGCCACCCCTAACACTTAAACGTACTAGAAAAATAAATACAAGAGTTGGAAAAAAATATTTCTATCACTAGGCCCCCGCTGAAATTTAACTGAAATCTTCTAATACATCCTGAGAGAGTAAAAAAAAATCACCAGGTCCATACGACCTCCGAAACATCCCCAAAGCCAACCCTAACACATAATTATACGGGAAAAATAAATACAAGAGTTGGAAAAAAACATTTCTATCCCTCGGCCCCCGCTGAAATTTTACTAAAATCTTCTAATACATCCTGAGAAAGTAAAAAAAAATCACCAGGTCCATACGACCTCCGGAACATCCCCAAAGCCACCCCTAACACTTAAACATACGGGAAAAATAAATACAAGAGTTGGAAAAAAACATTTCTATCACTCGGCCCCCGCTGAAATTTTACTGAAATCTTCTAATACGTCCTGAGAAAGTAATAAAAAATTACCAGGTCCATACGACCTCCGGAACATCCCCAAAGCCAACCCTAACACATAATTATACGGGAAAAATAAATACAAGAGTTGGAAAAAAACATTTCTATCCCTCGGCCCCCGCTGAAATTTTACTAAAATCTTCTAATACATCCTGAGAAAGTAAAAAAAATCACTAGGTCCATACGACCTCCGGAACATCCCCAAAGCCACCCCTAACACTTAAACGTACTAGAAAAATAAATACAAGAGTTGGAAAAAATATTTCTATCACTCGGCCCCCACTGAAATTTGACTGAAATCTTCTAATACATCCTGAGAGAGTAACGAAAAATCACCAGGTCCATACGACCTCCGGAACATCCCCAAAGCCACCCCTAACACTTAAACGTACTAGAAAAATAAATACAAGAGTTGGAAAAAAATATTTCTATCACTCGGCCCCCGTTGAAATTTGACTGAAATCTTCTAATACATCCTGAGAGAGTAAAAAGAAATCACCAGGTCCATACGACCTCCGGAACATCCCCAAAGCCACCCCTAACACATAATTATACGGGAAAAATAAATACAAGAGTTGGAAAAAAACATTTCTATCCCTCGGCCCCCGCTGAAATTTTACTAAAATCTACTAATACATCCTGAAATCACTAGGTCCATACGACCTCCGGAACATCCCCAAAGCCACCCCTAACACATCATTATACGGGAAAAATAAATACAAGAGTTGGAAAAAAACATTTCTATCCCTCGGCCCCCGCTAAATTTTACTGGAATCTTCTAATACATCCTGAGAAAGTAAAAAAAAATCACCAGAACCATACGACCTCCGGAACATCCCCAAAGCCACCCCTAACACTTAAACATACGGGAAAAATAAATACAAGAGTTGGAAAAAAACATTTCTATCACTCGGCCCCCGCTGAAATTTTACTGAAATCTTCTAATACGTCCTGAGAAAGTAAAAAAATCACCAGGTCCATACGACCTCCGGAACATCCCCAAAGCCAACCCTAACACATAATTATACGGGAAAAATAAATACAAGAGTTGGAAAAAAACATTTCTATCCCTCCGCCCCCGCTGAAATTTTACTAAAATCTTCTAATACATCCTGAGAAAGTAAAAAAATCACTAGGTCCATACGACCTCCGGAACATCCCCAAAGCCACCCCTAACACATCATTATACGGGAAAAATAAATACAAGAGTTGGAAAAAAACATTTCTATCCCTCGGCCCCCGCTGAAATTTTACTAAAATCTTCTAATACATCCTGAAAAAGTAAAAAAAAATCACCAGGTCCATACGACCTCCGGAACATCCCCAAAGCCACCCCTAACACATCATTATACGGGAAAAATAAATACAAGAAATGGAAAAAAACATTTCTATCACTCGGCCCCTGCTGAAATTTTACTGAAATCTTCTAATACGTCCTGAGAAAGTAAAAAAAATCTCCAGGTCCATACAACCTCCGGAACATCCCCAGAACCGCCCCTAACACATAGTCATACGGGAAAAATAAATACAAGAAATGGAAAAAAACATTTCTATCACTCGGCAACTGCTGAAATTTCACAAAAATCTTCTAATACATCCTGAAAAAGTAAAGAAAAATCGGCAGGTCCATACGACCTCCGGAACATCCCCAAAACCGCCCCTAACACATAGTCATACGGGAAAAATAAATACAAGAGTTGGAAAAAATATTTCTATCACTCGGCCCCCGCTGAAATTTGACTGAAATCTTCTAATACATCCTGAGAGAGTAAAAAAAAATCACCAGGTCCATACGACCTCCGAAACATCCCCAAAGCCAACCCTAACACATAATTATACGGGAAAAATAAATACGAGAGTTGGAAAAAAACATTTCTATCCCTCGGCCCCCGCTGAAATTTTACTAAAATCTTCTAATACATCCTGAGAAAGTAAAAAAAAATCACCAGAACCATACGACCTCCGGAACATCCCCAAAGCCACCCCTAACACTTAAACATACGGGAAAAATAAATACAAGAGTTGGAAAAAAACATTTCTATCACTCGGCCCCCGCTGAAATTTTACTGAAATCTTCTAATACGTCCTGAGAAAGTAAAAAAAAATCACCAGGTCCATACGACCTCCGGAACATCCCCAAAGCCAACCCTAACACATAATTATACGGGAAAAATAAATACAAGAGTTGGAAAAAAACATTTCTATCCCTCCGCCCCCGCTGAAATTTTACTAAAATCTTCTAATACATCCTGAGAAAGTAAAAAAATCACTAGGTCCATACGACCTCCGGAACATCCCCAAAGCCACCCCTAACACATCATTATACGGGAAAAATAAATACAAGAGTTGGAAAAAAACATTTCTATCCCTCGGCCCCCGCTGAAATTTTACTAAAATCTTCTAATACATCCTGAAAAAGTAAAAAATCACCAGGTCCATACGACCTCCGGAACATCCCCAAAGCCACCCCTAACACATCATTATACGGGAAAAATAAATACAAGAAATGGAAAAAAACATTTCTATCACTCGGCCCCTGCTGAAATTTTACTGAAATCTTCTAATACGTCCTGAGAAAGTAAAAAAAATCTCCAGGTCCATACAACCTCCGGAACATCCCCAGAACCGCCCCTAACACATAGTCATACGGGAAAAATAAATACAAGAAATGGAAAAAAACATTTCTATCACTCGGCAACTGCTGAAATTTCACAAAAATCTTCTAATACATCCTGAAAAAGTAAAGAAAAATCGGCAGGTCCATACGACCTCCGGAACATCCCCAAAACCGCCCCTAACACATAGTCATACGGGAAAAATAAATACAAGAGTTGGAAAAAAATATTTCTATCACTCGGCCCCCGCTGAAATTTGACTGAAATCTTCTAATACATCCTGAGAGAGTAAAAAAAAATCACCAGGTCCATACGACCTCCGGAACATCCCCAAAGCCACCCCTAACACTTAAACATACGGGAAAAATAAATACAAGAGTTGGAAAAAAACATTTCTATCCCTCGGCCCCCGCTGAAATTTTACTGGAATCTTCTAATACATCCTGAGAAAGTAAAAAAAAATCACCAGGTCCATACGACCTCCGGAACATCCCCAAAGCCACCCCTAACACTTAAACATACGGGAAAAATAAATACAAGAGTTGGAAAAAAACATTTCTCTCACTCGGCCCCCGCTGAAATTTTACTGAAATCTTCTAATACGTCCTGAGAAAGTAAAAAAAAATTACCAGGTCCATACGACCTCCGGAACATCCCCAAACCCAACCCTAACACATAATTATACGGGAAAAATAAATACAAGAGTTGGAAAAAAACATTTCTATCCCTCGGCCCCCGCTGAAATTTTACTAGAATCTTCTAATACATCCTGAGAAAGTAAAAAAAAATCACTAGGTCCATACGACCTCCGGAACATCCCCAAAGCCACCCCTAACACTTAAACGTACTAGAAAAATAAATACAAGAGTTGGAAAAAAATATTTCTATCACTCGGCCCCCGCTGAAATTTGACTGAAATCTTCTAATACATCCTGAGAGAGTAACGAAAAATCACCAGGTCCATACGACCTCCGGAACATCCCCAAAGCCACCCCTAACACTTAAACGTACTAGAAAAATAAATACAAGAGTTGGAAAAAAATATTTCTATCACTCGGCCCCCGCTGAAATTTGACTGAAATCTTCTAATACATCCTGAGAGAGTAAAAAGAAATCACCAGGTCCATACGACCTCCGGAACATCCCCAAAGCCACCCCTAACACATAATTATACGGGAAAAATAAATACAAGAGTTGGAAAAAAACATTTCTATCCCTCGGCCCCCGCTGAAATTTTACTAAAATCTACTAATACATCCTGAGAAAGTAAAAAAAAATCACTAGGTCCATACGACCTCCGGAACATCCCCAAAGCCACCCCTAACACATCATTATACGGGAAAAATAAATACAAGAGTTGGAAAAAAACATTTCTATCCCTCGGCCCCCGCTAAATTTTACTGGAATCTCCTAATACATCCTGAGAAAGTAAAAAAAAATCACCAGAACCATACGACCTCCGGAACATCCCCAAAGCCACCCCTAACACTTAAACATACGGGAAAAATAAATACAAGAGTTGGAAAAAAACATTTCTATCACTCGGCCCCCGCTGAAATTTTACTGAAATCTTCTAATACGTCCTGAGAAAGTAAAAAAAAATCACCAGGTCCATACGACCTCCGAAACATCCCCAAAGCCAACCCTAACACATAACTATACGGGAAAAATAAATACAAGAGTTGGAAAAAAACATTTCTATCCCTCGGCCCCCGCTGAAATTTTACTAAAATCTTCTAATACATCCTGAGAAAGTAAAAAAAAATCACTAGGTCCATACGACCTCCGGAACATCCCCAAAGCCACCCCTAACACTTAAACGTACTAGAAAAATAAATACAAGAGTTGGAAAAAAATATTTCTATCACTAGGCCCCCGCTGAAATTTAACTGAAATCTTCTAATACATCCTGAGAGAGTAAAAAAAAATCACCAGGTCCATACGACCTCCGAAACATCCCCAAAGCCAACCCTAACACATAATTATACGGGAAAAATAAATACAAGAGTTGGAAAAAAACATTTCTATCCCTCGGCCCCCGCTGAAATTTTACTAAAATCTTCTAATACATCCTGAGAAAGTAAAAAAAAATCACCAGGTCCATACGACCTCCGGAACATCCCCAAAGCCACCCCTAACACTTAAACATACGGGAAAAATAAATACAAGAGTTGGAAAAAAACATTTCTATCACTCGGCCCCCGCTGAAATTTTACTGAAATCTTCTAATACGTCCTGAGAAAGTAATAAAAAATTACCAGGTCCATACGACCTCCGGAACATCCCCAAAGCCAACCCTAACACATAATTATACGGGAAAAATAAATACAAGAGTTGGAAAAAAACATTTCTATCCCTCGGCCCCCGCTGAAATTTTACTAAAATCTTCTAATACATCCTGAGAAAGTAAAAAAAATCACTAGGTCCATACGACCTCCGGAACATCCCCAAAGCCACCCCTAACACTTAAACGTACTAGAAAAATAAATACAAGAGTTGGAAAAAAAATATTTCTATCACTCGGCCCCCACTGAAATTTGACTGAAATCTTCTAA
Organism: Microplitis manilae; assembly: GCA_030273425.1. NCBI lineage: Eukaryota > Metazoa > Arthropoda > Insecta > Hymenoptera > Braconidae > Microplitis > Microplitis manilae. The sequence continues at coordinate 9,615,795 of CP092720.1, read as the reverse complement.
TACATCCTGAGAGAGTAACGAAAAATCACCAGGTCCATACGACCTCCGGAACATCCCCAAAGCCACCCCTAACACTTAAACGTACTAGAAAAATAAATACAAGAGTTGGAAAAAAATATTTCTATCACTCGGCCCCCGTTGAAATTTGACTGAAATCTTCTAATACATCCTGAGAGAGTAAAAAGAAATCACCAGGTCCATACGACCTCCGGAACATCCCCAAAGCCACCCCTAACACATAATTATACGGGAAAAATAAATACAAGAGTTGGAAAAAAACATTTCTATCCCTCGGCCCCCGCTGAAATTTTACTAAAATCTACTAATACATCCTGAGAAAGTAAAAAAAAATCACTAGGTCCATACGACCTCCGGAACATCCCCAAAGCCACCCCTAACACATCATTATACGGGAAAAATAAATACAAGAGTTGGAAAAAAACATTTCTATCCCTCGGCCCCCGCTAAATTTTACTGGAATCTTCTAATACATCCTGAGAAAGTAAAAAAAAATCACCAGAACCATACGACCTCCGGAACATCCCCAAAGCCACCCCTAACACTTAAACATACGGGAAAAATAAATACAAGAGTTGGAAAAAAACATTTCTATCACTCGGCCCCCGCTGAAATTTTACTGAAATCTTCTAATACGTCCTGAGAAAGTAAAAAAAAATCACCAGGTCCATACGACCTCCGGAACATCCCCAAAGCCAACCCTAACACATAATTATACGGGAAAAATAAATACAAGAGTTGGAAAAAAACATTTCTATCCCTCCGCCCCCGCTGAAATTTTACTAAAATCTTCTAATACATCCTGAGAAAGTAAAAAAAAATCACTAGGTCCATACGACCTCCGGAACATCCCCAAAGCCACCCCTAACACATCATTATACGGGAAAAATAAATACAAGAGTTGGAAAAAAACATTTCTATCCCTCGGCCCCCGCTGAAATTTTACTAAAATCTTCTAATACATCCTGAAAAAGTAAAAAAAAATCACCAGGTCCATACGACCTCCGGAACATCCCCAAAGCCACCCCTAACACATCATTATACGGGAAAAATAAATACAAGAAATGGAAAAAAACATTTCTATCACTCGGCCCCTGCTGAAATTTTACTGAAATCTTCTAATACGTCCTGAGAAAGTAAAAAAAATCTCCAGGTCCATACAACCTCCGGAACATCCCCAGAACCGCCCCTAACACATAGTCATACGGGAAAAATAAATACAAGAAATGGAAAAAAACATTTCTATCACTCGGCAACTGCTGAAATTTCACAAAAATCTTCTAATACATCCTGAAAAAGTAAAGAAAAATCGGCAGGTCCATACGACCTCCGGAACATCCCCAAAACCGCCCCTAACACATAGTCATACGGGAAAAATAAATACAAGAGTTGGAAAAAAATATTTCTATCACTCGGCCCCCGCTGAAATTTGACTGAAATCTTCTAATACATCCTGAGAGAGTAAAAAAAAATCACCAGGTCCATACGACCTCCGAAACATCCCCAAAGCCAACCCTAACACATAATTATACGGGAAAAATAAATACGAGAGTTGGAAAAAAACATTTCTATCCCTCGGCCCCCGCTGAAATTTTACTAAAATCTTCTAATACATCCTGAGAAAGTAAAAAAAAATCACCAGAACCATACGACCTCCGGAACATCCCCAAAGCCACCCCTAACACTTAAACATACGGGAAAAATAAATACAAGAGTTGGAAAAAAACATTTCTATCACTCGGCCCCCGCTGAAATTTTACTGAAATCTTCTAATACGTCCTGAGAAAGTAAAAAAAAATCACCAGGTCCATACGACCTCCGGAACATCCCCAAAGCCAACCCTAACACATAATTATACGGGAAAAATAAATACAAGAGTTGGAAAAAAACATTTCTATCCCTCCGCCCCCGCTGAAATTTTACTAAAATCTTCTAATACATCCTGAGAAAGTAAAAAAAAATCACTAGGTCCATACGACCTCCGGAACATCCCCAAAGCCACCCCTAACACATCATTATACGGGAAAAATAAATACAAGAGTTGGAAAAAAACATTTCTATCCCTCGGCCCCCGCTGAAATTTTACTAAAATCTTCTAATACATCCTGAAAAAGTAAAAAAAAATCACCAGGTCCATACGACCTCCGGAACATCCCCAAAGCCACCCCTAACACATCATTATACGGGAAAAATAAATACAAGAAATGGAAAAAAACATTTCTATCACTCGGCCCCTGCTGAAATTTTACTGAAATCTTCTAATACGTCCTGAGAAAGTAAAAAAAATCTCCAGGTCCATACAACCTCCGGAACATCCCCAGAACCGCCCCTAACACATAGTCATACGGGAAAAATAAATACAAGAAATGGAAAAAAACATTTCTATCACTCGGCAACTGCTGAAATTTCACAAAAATCTTCTAATACATCCTGAAAAAGTAAAGAAAAATCGGCAGGTCCATACGACCTCCGGAACATCCCCAAAACCGCCCCTAACACATAGTCATACGGGAAAAATAAATACAAGAGTTGGAAAAAAATATTTCTATCACTCGGCCCCCGCTGAAATTTGACTGAAATCTTCTAATACATCCTGAGAGAGTAACGAAAAATCACCAGGTCCATACGACCTCCGGAACATCCCCAAAGCCACCCCTAACACTTAAACATACGGGAAAAATAAATACAAGAGTTGGAAAAAAACATTTCTATCCCTCGGCCCCCGCTGAAATTTTACTGGAATCTTCTAATACATCCTGAGAAAGTAAAAAAAAATCACCAGGTCCATACGACCTCCGGAACATCCCCAAAGCCACCCCTAACACTTAAACATACGGGAAAAATAAATACAAGAGTTGGAAAAAAACATTTCTCTCACTCGGCCCCCGCTGAAATTTTACTGAAATCTTCTAATACGTCCTGAGAAAGTAAAAAAAAATTACCAGGTCCATACGACCTCCGGAACATCCCTAAACCCAACCCTAACACATAATTATACGGGAAAAATAAATACAAGAGTTGGAAAAAAACATTTCTATCCCTCGGCCCCCGCTGAAATTTTACTAGAATCTTCTAATACATCCTGAGAAAGTAAAAAAAAATCACTAGGTCCATACGACCTCCGGAACATCCCCAAAGCCACCCCTAACACTTAAACGTACTAGAAAAATAAATACAAGAGTTGGAAAAAAAATATTTCTATCACTCGGCCCCCGCTGAAATTTGACTGAAATCTTCTAATACATCCTGAGAGAGTAACGAAAAATCACCAGGTCCATACGACCTCCGGAACATCCCCAAAGCCACCCCTAACACTTAAACGTACTAGAAAAATAAATACAAGAGTTGGAAAAAAATATTTCTATCACTCGGCCCCCGCTGAAATTTGACTGAAATCTTCTAATACATCCTGAGAGAGTAAAAAGAAATCACCAGGTCCATACGACCTCCGGAACATCCCCAAAGCCACCCCTAACACATAATTATACGGGAAAAATAAATACAAGAGTTGGAAAAAAACATTTCTATCCCTCGGCCCCCGCTGAAATTTTACTAAAATCTACTAATACATCCTGAGAAAGTAAAAAAAAATCACTAGGTCCATACGACCTCCGGAACATCCCCAAAGCCACCCCTAACACATCATTATACGGGAAAAATAAATACAAGAGTTGGAAAATAACATTTCTATCCCTCGGCCCCCGCTAAATTTTACTGGAATCTCCTAATACATCCTGAGAAAGTAAAAAAAAATCACCAGAACCATACGACCTCCGGAACATCCCCAAAGCCACCCCTAACACTTAAACATACGGGAAAAATAAATACAAGAGTTGGAAAAAAACATTTCTATCACTCGGCCCCCGCTGAAATTTTACTGAAATCTTCTAATACGTCCTGAGAAAGTAAAAAAAAATCACCAGGTCCATACGACCTCCGAAACATCCCCAAAGCCAACCCTAACACATAACTATACGGGAAAAATAAATACAAGAGTTGGAAAAAAACATTTCTATCCCTCGGCCCCCGCTGAAATTTTACTAAAATCTTCTAATACATCCTGAGAAAGTAAAAAAAAATCACTAGGTCCATACGACCTCCGGAACATCCCCAAAGCCACCCCTAACACTTAAACGTACTAGAAAAATAAATACAAGAGTTGGAAAAAAATATTTCTATCACTAGGCCCCCGCTGAAATTTAACTGAAATCTTCTAATACATCCTGAGAGAGTAAAAAAAAATCACCAGGTCCATACGACCTCCGAAACATCCCCAAAGCCAACCCTAACACATAATTATACGGGAAAAATAAATACAAGAGTTGGAAAAAAACATTTCTATCCCTCGGCCCCCGCTGAAATTTTACTAAAATCTTCTAATACATCCTGAGAAAGTAAAAAAAAATCACCAGGTCCATACGACCTCCGGAACATCCCCAAAGCCACCCCTAACACTTAAACATACGGGAAAAATAAATACAAGAGTTGGAAAAAAACATTTCTATCACTCGGCCCCCGCTGAAATTTTACTGAAATCTTCTAATACGTCCTGAGAAAGTAAAAAAATCACCAGGTCCATACGACCTCCGGAACATCCCCAAAGCCAACCCTAACACATAATTATACGGGAAAAATAAATACAAGAGTTGGAAAAAAACATTTCTATCCCTCGGCCCCCGCTGAAATTTTACTAAAATCTTCTAATACATCCTGAGAAAGTAAAAAAAAATCACTAGGTCCATACGACCTCCGGAACATCCCCAAAGCCACCCCTAACACATCATTATACGGGAAAAATAAATACAAGAGTTGGAAAAAAACATTTCTATCCCTCGGCCCCCGCTGAAATTTTACTAAAATCTTCTGATACATCCTGAAAAAGTAAAAAAAAATCACCAGGTCCATACGACCTCCGGAACATCCCCAAAGCCACCCCTAACACATCATTATACGGGAAAAATAAATACAAGAAATGGAAAAAAACATTTCTATCACTCGGCCCCTGCTGAAATTTTACTGAAATCTTCTAATACGTCCTGAGAAAGTAAAAAAAAATCTCCAGGTCCATACAACCTCCGGAACATCCCCAAAACCGCCCCTAACACATAGTCATACGGGAAAAATAAATACAAGAAATGGAAAAAAACATTTCTATCACTCGGCCCCTGCTGAAATTTCACAAAAATCTTCTAATACATCCTGAAAAAGTAACGAAAAATCGGCAGGTCCATACGACCTCCGGAACATCCCCAAAACCGCCCCTAACACATAGTCATACGGGAAAAATAAATACAAGAGTTGGAAAAAAATATTTCTATCACTCGGCCCCCGCTGAAATTTGACTGAAATCTTCTAATACATCCTGAGAGAGTAAAAAAAAATCACCAGGTCCATACGACCTCCGAAACATCCCCAAAGCCAACCCTAACACATAATTATACGGGAAAAATAAATACAAGAGTTGGAAAAAAACATTTCTATCCCTCGGCCCCCGCTGAAATTTTACTAAAATCTTCTAATACATCCTGAGAAAGTAAAAAAAAATCACTAGGTCCATACGACCTCCGGAACATCCCCAAAGCCACCCCTAACACATCATTATACGGGAAAAATAAATACAAGAGTTGGAAAAAAACAGTTCTATCCCTCGGCCCCCGTTGAAATTTGACTGAAATCTTCTAATACATCCTGAGAGAGTAAAAAAAAATCACCAGGTCCATACGACCTCCGGAACATCCCCAAAGCCACCCCTAACACTTAAACGTACTAGAAAAATAAATACAAGAGTTGGAAAAAAATATTTCTATCACTCGGCCCCCGCTGAAATTTGACTGAAATCTTCTAATACATCCTGAGAGAGTAAAAAAAAATCACCAGGTCCATACGACCTCCGAAACATCCCCAAAGCCAACCCTAACACATAATTATACGGGAAAAATAAATACAAGAGTTGGAAAAAAACATTTCTATCCCTCGGCACCCGCTGAAATTTTACTGAAATCTTCTAAAACATCCTGAGAAAGTAAAAAAAAATCACTAGGTCCATACGACCTCCGGAACATCCCCAAAGCCACCCCTAACACTTAAACGTACTAGAAAAATAAATACAAGAGTTGGAAAAAAATATTTCTATCACTAGGCCCCCGCTGAAATTTGACTGAAATCTTCTAATACATCCTGAGAGAGTAAAAAAAAATCACCAGGTCCATACGACCTCCGAAACATCCCCAAAGCCAACCCTAACACATAATTATACGGGAAAAATAAATACAAGAGTTGGAAAAAAACATTTCTATCCCTCGGCCCCCGCTGAAATTTTACTAAAATCTTCTAATACATCCTGAGAAAGTAAAAAAAAATCACTAGGTCCATACGACCTCCGGAACATCCCCAAAGCCACCCCTAACACATAATTATACGGGAAAAATAAATACAAGAGTTGAAAAAAAACATTTCTATCCCTCGGCCCCCGCTGAAATTTTACTGGAATCTTCTAATACATCCTGAGAAAGTAAAAAAAAATCACCAGGTCCATACGACCTCCGGAACATCCCCAAAGCCACCCCTAACACTTAAACATACGGGAAAAATAAATACAAGAGTTGGAAAAAAACATTTCTATCACTCGGCCCCCGCTGGAATTTTTCTGAAATCTTCTAATACGTCCTGAGAAAGTAAAAAAAAATTACCAGGTCCATACGACCTCCGGAACATCCCCAAAGCCAACCCTAACACATAATTATACGGGAAAAATAAATACAAGAGTTGGAAAAAAACATTTCTATCCCTCGGCCCCCGCTGAAATTTCACTAAAATCTTCTAATACATCCTGAGAAAGTAAAAAAAAATCACTAGGTCCATACGACCTCCGGAACATCCCCAAAGCCACCCCTAACACTTAAACGTACTAGAAAAATAAATACAAGAGTTGGAAAAAAAATATTTCTATCACTCGGCCCCCGCTGAAATTTGACTGAAATCTTCTAATACATCCTGAGAGAGTAAAAAAAAATCACCAGGTCCATACGACCTCCGGAACATCCCCAAAGCCACCCCTAACACTTAAACGTACTAGAAAAATAAATACAAGAGTTGGAAAAAAATATTTCTATCACTCGGCCCCCGCTGAAATTTGACTGAAATCTTCTAATACATCCTGAGAGAGTAAAAAGAAATCACCAGGTCCATACGACCTCCGGAACATCCCCAAAGCCACCCCTAGCACATAATTATACGGGAAAAATAAATACAAGAGTTGGAAAAAAACATTTCTATCCCTCGGCCCCCGCTGAAATTTTACTAAAATCTTCTAATACATCCTGAGAAAGTAAAAAAAAATCACTAGGTCCATACGACCTCCGGAACATCCCCAAAGCCACCCCTAACACATAATTATACGGGAAAAATAAATACAAGAGTTGGAAAAAAACATTTCTATCCCTCGGCCCCCGCTGAAATTTTACTGGAATCTTCTAATACATCCTGAGAAAGTAAAAAAAAATCACCAGATCCATACGACCTCCGGAACATCCCCAAAGCCACCCCTAACACTTAAACATACGGGAAAAATAAATACAAGAGTTGGAAAAAAACATTTCTATCACTCGGCCCCCGCTGAAATTTTACTGAAATCTTCTAATACGTCCTGAGAAAGTAAAAAAAAGTTACCAGGTCCATACGACCTCCGGAACATCCCCAAAGCCACCCCTAACACATAATTATACGGGAAAAATAAATACAAGAGTTGGAAAAAAACATTTCTATCCCTCGGCCCCCGCTGAAATTTTACTAAAATCTTCTAATACATCCTGAGAAAGTAAAAAAAAATCACTAGGTCCATACGACCTCCGGAACATCCCCAAAGCCACCCCTAACACTTAAACGTACTAGAAAAATAAATACAAGAGTTGGAAAAAAATATTTCTATCACTAGGCCCCCGCTGAAATTTGACTGAAATCTTCTAATACATCCTGAGAGAGTAAAAAAAAATCACCAGGTCCATACGACCTCCGAAACATCCCCAAAGCCAACCCTAACACATAATTATACGGGAAAAATAAATACAAGAGTTGGAAAAAAACATTTCTATCCCTCGGCCCCCGCTGAAATTTTACTAAAATCTTCTAATACATCCTGAGAAAGTAAAAAAAAATCACTAGGTCCATACGACCTCCGGAACATCCCCAAAGCCACCCCTAACACTTAAACGTACTAGAAAAATAAATACAAGAGTTGGAAAAAAATATTTCTATCACTAGGCCCCCGCTGAAATTTGACTGAAATCTTCTAATACATCCTGAGAGAGTAAAAAAAAATCACCAGGTCCATACGACCTCCGAAACATCCCCAAAGCCAACCCTAACACATAATTATACGGGAAAAATAAATACAAGAGTTGGAAAAAAACATTTCTATCACTCGGCCCCCGCTGAAATTTTACTAAAATCTTCTAATACATCCTGAGAAAGTTAAAAAAAATCACTAGGTCCATACGACCTCCGGAACATCCCCAAAGCCACCCCTAACACATAATTATACGGGAAAAATAAATACAAGAGTTGAAAAAAAACATTTCTATCCCTCGGCCCCCGCTGAAATTTTACTGGAATCTTCTAATACATCCTGAGAAAGTAAAAAAAAATCACCAGGTCCATACGACCTCCGGAACATCCCCAAAGCCACCCCTAACACTTAAACATACGGGAAAAATAAATACAAGAGTTGGAAAAAAACATTTCTCTCACTCGGCCCCCGCTGAAATTTTACTAAAATCTTCTTATACATCCTGAGAAAGTAAAAAAAAATCACCAGATCCATACGACCTCCGGAACATCCCCAAAGCCACCCCTAACACTTAAACATACGGGAAAAATAAATACAAGAGTTGGAAAAAAACATTTCTATCACTCGGCCCCCGCTGAAATTTTACTGAAATCTTCTAATACGTCCTGAGAAAGTAAAAAAAAATTACCAGGTCCATACGACCTCCGGAACATCCCCAAAGCCACCCCTAACACATAATTATACGGGAAAAATAAATACAAGAGTTGGAAAAAAACATTTCTATCCCTCGGCCCCCGCTGAAATTTTACTAAAATCTTCTAATACATCCTGAGAAAGTAAAAAAAAATCACTAGGTCCATACGACCTCCGGAACATCCCCAAAGCCACCCCTAACACATCATTATACGGGAAAAATAAATACAAGAGTTGGAAAAAAACAGTTCTATCCCTCGGCCCCCGTTGAAATTTGACTGAAATCTTCTAATACATCCTGAGAGAGTAAAAAAAAATCACCAGGTCCATACGACCTCCGGAACATCCCCAAAGCCACCCCTAACACTTAAGGTACTAGAAAAATAAATACAAGAGTTGGAAAAAAATATTTCTATCACTAGGCCCCCGCTGAAATTTGACTGAAATCTTCTAATACATCCTGAGAGAGTAAAAAAAAATCACCAGGTCCATACGACCTCCGAAACATCCCCAAAGCCAACCCTAACACATAATTATACGGGAAAAATAAATACAAGAGTTGGAAAAAAACATTTCTATCCCTCGGCCCCCGCTGAAATTTTACTAAAATCTTCTAATACATCCTGAGAAAGTAAAAAAAAATCACTAGGTCCATACGACCTCCGGAACATCCCCAAAGCCACCCCTAACACTTAAGGTACTAGAAAAATAAATACAAGAGTTGGAAAAAAATATTTCTATCACTAGGCCCCCGCTGAAATTTGACTGAAATCTTCTAATACATCCTGAGAGAGTAAAAAAAAATCACCAGGTCCATACGACCTCCGAAACATCCCCAAAGCCAACCCTAACACATAATTATACGGGAAAAATAAATACAAGAGTTGGAAAAAAACATTTCTATCACTCGGCCCCCGCTGAAATTTTACTAAAATCTTCTAATACATCCTGAGAAAGTTAAAAAAAATCACTAGGTCCATACGACCTCCGGAACATCCCCAAAGCCACCCCTAACACATAATTATACGGGAAAAATAAATACAAGAGTTGAAAAAAAACATTTCTATCCCTCGGCCCCCGCTGAAATTTTACTGGAATCTTCTAATACATCCTGAGAAAGTAAAAAAAAATCACCAGGTCCATACGACCTCCGGAACATCCCCAAAGCCACCCCTAACACTTAAACATACGGGAAAAATAAATACAAGAGTTGGAAAAAAACATTTCTCTCACTCAACCCCCGCTGAAATTTTACTGAAATCTTCTAATACGTCCTGAGAAAGTAAAAAAAAATTACCAGGTCCATACGACCTCCGGAACATCCCCAAAGCCAACCCTAACACATAATTATACGGGAAAAATAAATACAAGAGTTGGAAAAAAACATTTCTATCCCTCGGCCCCCGCTGAAATTTTACTAAAATCTTCTAATACATCCTGAGAAAGTAAAAAAAAATCACTAGGTCCATACGACCTCCGGAACATCCCCAAAGCCACCCCTAACACTTAAAAGTACTAGAAAAATAAATACAAGAGTTGGAAAAAAAATATTTCTATCACTCGGCCCCCGCTGAAATTTGACTGAAATCTTCTAATACATCCTGAGAGAGTAAAAAAAAATCACCAGGTCCATACGACCTCCGAAACATCCCCAAAGCCAACCCTAACACATAATTATACGGGAAAAATAAATACAAGAGTTGGAAAAAAACATTTCTATCACTCGGCCCCCGCTGAAATTTTACTAAAATCTTCTAATACATCCTGAGAAAGTTAAAAAAAATCACTAGGTCCATACGACCTCCGGAACATCCCCAAAGCCACCCCTAACACATAATTATACGGGAAAAATAAATACAAGAGTTGAAAAAAAACATTTCTATCCCTCGGCCCCCGCTGAAATTTTACTGGAATCTTCTAATACATCCTGAGAAAGTAAAAAAAAATCACCAGGTCCATACGACCTCCGGAACATCCCCAAAGCCACCCCTAACACTTAAACATACGGGAAAAATAAATACAAGAGTTGGAAAAAAACATTTCTCTCACTCGGCCCCCGCTGAAATTTTACTGAAATCTTCTAATACGTCCTGAGAAAGTAAAAAAAAATTACCAGGTCCATACGACCTCCGGAACATCCCCAAAGCCAACCCTAACACATAATTATACGGGAAAAATAAATACAAGAGTTGGAAAAAAACATTTCTATCCCTCGGCCCCCGCTGAAATTTTACTAAAATCTTCTAATACATCCTGAGAAAGTAAAAAAAAATCACTAGGTCCATACGACCTCCGGAACATCCCCAAAGCCACCCCTAACACTTAAAAGTACTAGAAAAATAAATACAAGAGTTGGAAAAAAAATATTTCTATCACTCGGCCCCCGCTGAAATTTGACTGAAATCTTCTAATACATCCTGAGAGAGTAACGAAAAATCACCAGGTCCATACGACCTCCGGAACATCCCCAAAGCCACCCCTAACACTTAAACGTACTAGAAAAATAAATACAAGAGTTGGAAAAAAATATTTCTATCACTCGGCCCCCGCTGAAATTTGACTGAAATCTTCTAATACATCCTGAGAGAGTAAAAAGAAATCACCAGGTCCATACGACCTCCGGAACATCCCCAAAGCCACCCCTAACACATAATTATACGGGAAAAATAAATACAAGAGTTGGAAAAAAACATTTCTATCCCTCGGCCCCCGCTGAAATTTTACTAAAATCTACTAATACATCCTGAGAAAGTAAAAAAAAATCACTAGGTCCATACGACCTCCGGAACATCCCCAAAGCCACCCCTAACACATCATTATACGGGAAAAATAAATACAAGAGTTGGAAAAAAACATTTCTATCCCTCGGCCCCCGCTAAATTTTACTGGAATCTCCTAATACATCCTGAGAAAGTAAAAAAAAATCACCAGAACCATACGACCTCCGGAACATCCCCAAAGCCACCCCTAACACTTAAACATACGGGAAAAATAAATACAAGAGTTGGAAAAAAACATTTCTATCACTCGGCCCCCGCTGAAATTTTACTGAAATCTTCTAATACGTCCTGAGAAAGTAAAAAAAAATCACCAGGTCCATACGACCTCCGGAACATCCCCAAAGCCAACCCTAACACATAATTATACGGGAAAAATAAATACAAGAGTTGGAAAAAAACATTTCTATCCCTCGGCCCCCGCTGAAATTTTACTAAAATCTTCTAATACATCCTGAGAAAGTAAAAAAAAAATCACTAGGTCCATACGACCTCCGGAACATCCCCAAAGCCACCCCTAACACATCATTATACGGGAAAAATAAATACAAGAGTTGGAAAAAAACATTTCTATCCCTCGGCCCCCGCTGAAATTTTACTAAAATCTTCTAATACATCCTGAAAAAGTAAAAAAAAATCACCAGGTCCATACGACCTCCGGAACATCCCCAAAGCCACCCCTAACACATCATTATACGGGAAAAATAAATACAAGAAATGGAAAAAAACATTTCTATCACTCGGCCCCTGCTGAAATTTTACTGAAATCTTCTAATACGTCCTGAGAAAGTAAAAAAAATCTCCAGGTCCATACAACCTCCGGAACATCCCCAGAACCGCCCCTAACACATAGTCATACGGGAAAAATAAATACAAGAGTTGGAAAAAAATATTTCTATCACTCGGCCCCTGCTGAAATTTGACTGAAATCTTCTAATAATACAGTGAAAAAAAAATCACCAGGTCCATACGACCTCCGAAACATCCCCAAAGCCAACCCTAACACATAATTATACGGGAAAAATAAATACAAGAGTTGGAAAAAAACATTTCTATCCCTCGGCCCCCGCTGAAATTTTACTAAAATCTTCTAATACATCCTGAGAAAGTAAAAAAAAATCACCAGGTCCATACGACCTCCGGAACATCCCCAAAGCCACCCCTAACACATAATTATACGGGAAAAATAAATACAAGAGTTGGAAAAAAACATTTCTATCACTCGGCCCCCGCTGAAATTTTACTGAAATCTTCTAATACGTCCTGAGAAAGTAAAAAAAAATCACCAGGTCCATACGACCTCCGGAACATCCCCAAAGCCACCCCTAACACTTAAACGTACTAGAAAAATAAATACAAGAGTTGGAAAAAAATATTTCTATCACTCGGCCCCCGCTGAAATTTGACTGAAATCTTCTAATACATCCTGAGAAAGTAAAAAAAAATCACCAGGTCCATACGACCTCCGGAACATCCCCAAAGCCACCCCTAACACATAATTATACGGGAAAAATAAATACAAGAGTTGGAAAAAAACATTTCTATCCCTCGGCCCCCGCTGAAATTTTACTAAAATCTTCTAATACATCCTGAGAAAGTAAAAAAAAATCACCAGGTCCATACGACCTCCGGAACATCCCCAAAGCCACCCCTAACACTTAAACATACGGGAAAAATAAATACAAGAGTTGGAAAAAAATATTTCTATCACTCGGCCCCCGCTGAAATTTGACTGAAATCTTCTAATACATCCTGAGAGAGTAAAAAAAAATCACCAGGTCCATACGACCTCCGGAACATCCCCAAAGCCAACCCTAACACATAATTATACGGGAAAAATAAATACAAGAGTTGGAAAAAAACATTTCTATCCCTCGGCCCCCGCTGAAATTTTACTAAAATCTTCTAATACATCCTGAGAAAGTAAAAAAAAATCACTAGGTCCATACGACCTCCGGAACATCCCCAAAGCCACCCCTAACACATCATTATACGGGAAAAATAAATACAAGAGTTGGAAAAAAACATTTCTATCCCTCGGCCCCCGCTGAAATTTTACTGAAATCTTCTAATACATCCTGAGAAAGTAAAAAAAAATCACCAGGTCCATACGACCTCCGGAACATCCCCAAAGCCACCCCTAACACTTAAACATACGGGAAAAATAAATACAAGAGTTGGAAAAAAACATTTCTATCACTCGGCCCCCGCTGAAATTTTACTGAAATCTTCTAATACGTCCTGAGAAAGTAAAAAAAATCACCAGGTCCATACGACCTCCGGAACATCCCCAAAGCCACCCCTAACACATGGTCATACGGGAAAAATAAATACAAGAGTTGGAAAAAAATATTTCTATCACTCGGCCCCCGCTAAAATTCTACCAGAATCTTTTAATACATCCTGAGAAAGTAACAAAAAATCACCAGGTCCATACGACCTCCGGAACATCCCTAAAGCCGCCCCTAACACATGGTCATACGGGAAAAATAAATACAAGAGTTGGAAAAAAATATTTCTATCACTCGGCCCCCGCTGAAATTTTACAAAAATCTACTAATACATCCTGAGAAAGTAAAAAAAAATCACCAGGTCCATACGACCTCCGGAACATCCCCAAAGCCACCCCTAACACATGGTCATACGGGAAAAATAAATACAAGAGTTGGAAAAAAATATTTCTATCCCTCGGCCCCCGCTGAAATTTGACTAAAATCTTCTAATACATCCTGAGAAAGTAAAAAAAAATCACCAGGTCCATACGACCTCCGGAACATCCCCAAAGCCAACCCTAACACATAATTATACGGGAAAAATAAATACAAGAGTTGGAAAAAAACATTTCTATCCCTCGGCCCCCGCTGAAATTTTACTAAAATCTTCTAATACATCCTGAGAAAGTAAAAAAAAATCACTAGGTCCATACGACCTCCGGAACATCCCCAAAGCCACCCCTAACACATAATTATACGGGAAAAATAAATACAAGAGTTGGAAAAAAACATTTCTATCCCTCGGCCCCCGCTTTGTTTTACTAAAATCTTCTAATACACTTCTAGAAAAAGTAAAAAAATCACCAGGTCCATACGACCTCCGGAACATCCCCAAAGCCACCCTAACGTCATTATACGGGAAAAATAAATACAAGAAATGGAAAAAAACATTTCTATCACTCGGCTCCTGCTGAAATTTTACTGAAATCTTCTAATACGTCTAGGAGAAAGTAAAAAAAAATCTCCCGGAGTCCATACAACCTCCGGAACATCCCCAGAACCGCCCCTAACACATAGTCATACGGGAAAAATAAATACAAGAAATGGAAAAAAACATTTCTATCCTTGGCCAACTGCTGAAATTTGACTGAAATCTTCTAATACATCCTGAAAAAGTAAAGAAAAATCAGCTAGGTCCATACGACCTCCGGAACATCCCCAAAACCGCCCCTAACACATAGTCATACAGGAAAAATAAATACAAGAGTTGGAAAAAAATATTTCTATCACTCGGCCCCCGCTGAAATTTGACTGAAATCTTCTAGCCACATCCTGAGAAAGTAAAAAAAAATCACCAGGTCCATACGACCTCCGGAACATCCCCAAAGCCACCCCTAACACTTAAACATACGGGAAAAATAAATACAAGAGTTGGAAAAAAACATTTCTATCCCTCGGCCCCCGCTGAAATTTTACTGAAATCTTCTAATACGTCCTGAGAAAGTAAAAAAAAATTACCAGGTCCATACGACCTCCGGAACATCCCCAAAGCCACCCCTAACACTTAAACATACGGGAAAAATAAATACAAGAGTTGGAAAAAAACATTTCTCTCACTCGGCCCCCGCTGAAATTTTACTGAAATCTTCTAATACGTCCTGAGAAAGTAAAAAAAAATTACCGAATTCATACGACCTCCGGAACATCCCCAAACCCAACCCCTAACACATAATTATACGGGAAAAATAAATACAAGAGTTGGAAAAAAACATTTCTATCCCTCGGCCCCCGCTGAAATTTTACTAGAATCTTCTAATACATCCTGAGAAAGTAAAAAAAAATCACTAAGTCCATACGACCTCCGGAACATCCCCCAAAGCCACCCCTAACACTTAAACGTACTAGAAAAATAAATACAAGAGTTGGAAAAAAAATATTTCTATCACTCGGCCCGCTGAAATTTGACTGAAATCTTCCTATTACATCCTGAGAGAGTAACGAAAAATCACCAGGTCCATACGACCTCCGGAACATCCCCAAAGCCACCCCTAACACTTAAACGTACTAGAAAAATAAATACAAGAGTTGGAAAAAAATATTTCTATCACTCGGCCCCCGCTGAAAGAAATTTGACTGAAATCTTCTAATACATCTGAGAGAGTAAAAGAAATCACCAGGTCATACGACCTCCGGAACATCCCCAAAGCCACCCCTAACACATAATTATACGGGAAAAATAAATACAAGAGTTGGAAAAAAACATTTCTATCCCTCGGCCCCCGCTGAAAATTTTACTAAAATCTACTAATACATCCTGAAAGTAAAAAAAAATCACTAGGTCCATACGACCTCCGGAACATCCCAAAGCCACTAACACATCATTATACGGGAAAAATAAATACAAGAGTTGGAAAAAAACATTTCTATCCCTCAGCCCCGCTAAATTTACTGGAATCTCCTAATACATCCTGAAAGTAAAAAAATCACCAGAACCATACGACCTCCGGAACATCCCCAAAGCCACCCTAACACTTAAACATACACGGGAAAAATAAATACAAGAGTTGGAAAGAAAAACATTTCTATCACTCGGCCCCGCTGAAATTTACTAAAATCTTCTAATACGTCCTGAAAGTAAAAAAAAATCCGCCAGGTCCATACGACCTCCGGAACATCCCAAAGCCAACCCTAACACATAGTATACGGGAAAAATAAATACAAGAGTTGGGAAAAAACATTTCTATCCCTCGGCCCCCGCTGAAATTTTACTAAAATCTTCTAATACATCTGAAAGTAAAAAATCACTAGGTCCATACGACCTCCGGAACATCCCCAAAGCCACCCTAACACATCATTATACGGGAAAAATAAATACAAGAGTTGGAAAAAAACATTTCTATCCCTCGGCCCCCGCTGAAATTTTACTGAAATCTTCTGATACATCCTGAAAAAAGTAAAAAAAAAAATCACCAGGTCCATACGACCTCCGGAACATCCCCAAAGCCACCCCTAACACATCATTATACGGGAAAAATAAATACAAGAAATGGAAAAAAACATTTCTATCACTCGGCCCCTGCTGAAATTTTACTGAAATCTTCTAATACGTCCTGAGAAAGTAAAAAAAAATCTCCAGGTCCATACAACCTCCGGAACATCCCCAAAACCGCCCCTAACA
This sequence comes from Microplitis manilae, assembly GCA_030273425.1. NCBI lineage: Eukaryota > Metazoa > Arthropoda > Insecta > Hymenoptera > Braconidae > Microplitis > Microplitis manilae. The sequence goes on along the minus strand of CP092720.1, from coordinate 9,598,632 downwards.
CATAGTCATACGGGAAAAATAAATACAAGAAATGGAAAAAAACATTTCTATCACTCGGCCCCTGCTGAAATTTCACAAAAATCTTCTAATACATCCTGAAAAAGTAACGAAAAATCGGCAGGTCCATACGACCTCCGGAACATCCCCAAAACCGCCCCTAACACATAATTATACGGGAAAAATAAATACAAGAGTTGGAAAAAAATATTTCTATCACTCGGCCCCCGCTGAAATTTGACTGAAATCTTCTAATACATCCTGAGAGAGTAAAAAATCACGCAGGTCCATACGACCTCCAGGAAACATCCCCAAGCCAACCCCTAACACGCATTATACGGGGAAAAATAAATACAAGAGTTGGAAAAAAACATTTCTATCCCTCGGCCCCCGCTGAAATTTTACTAAAATCTTCTAATACATCCTGAGAAAGTAAAAAAAAATCACTAGGTCCATACGACCTCCGGAACATCCCAAAACCACCCCTAACACATCATTATACAGGAAAAATAAATACAAGAGTTGGAAAAAAACATTTCTATCCCTCGGCCCCCGTTGAAATTTGACTGAAATCTTCTAATACATCCTGAGAGAGTAAAAAAAATCACCGGAGTCCATACGACCTCCGGAACATCCCCAAAGCCACCTAACACTTAAACGTACTAGAAAAATAAATACAAGAGTTGGAAAAAAATATTTCTATCACTCGGCCCCCGCTGAAATTTGACTGAAATCTTCTAATACATCCTGAGAGAGTAAAAAAAAATCACCAGGTCCATACGACCTCCGAAACATCCCCAAAGCCAACCCTAACACATAATTATACGGGAAAAATAAATACAAGAGTTGGAAAAAAACATTTCTATCCCTCGGCACCCGCTGAAATTTTACTGAAATCTTCTAAAACATCCTGAGAAAGTAAAAAAAAATCACTAGGTCCATACGACCTCCGGAACATCCCCAAAGCCACCCCTAACACTTAAACGTACTAGAAAAATAAATACAAGAGTTGGAAAAAAATATTTCTATCACTAGGCCCCCGCTGAAATTTGACTGAAATCTTCTAATACATCCTGAGAGAGTAAAAAAAAATCACCAGGTCCATACGACCTCCGAAACATCCCCAAAGCCAACCCTAACACATAATTATACGGGAAAAATAAATACAAGTTGGAAAAAAACATTTCTATCCCTCGGCCCCGCTGAAATTTTTTTACTAAAATCTTCTAATACATCCTGAGAAAGTAAAAAAAAAATCACTAGGTCCATACGACCTCCGGAACATCCCAAAGCCACCCCTAACACATAATTATACGGGAAAAATAAATACAAGAGTTGAAAAAAAACATTTCTATCCCTCGGCCCCGCTGAAATTTTACTGGAATCTTCTAATACATCCTGAGAAAGTAAAAAAAATCACCAGGTCCATACGACCTCCGGAACATCCCCAAAGCCACCCCTAACACTTAAACATACGGGAAAAATAAATACAAGAGTTGGAAAAAAACATTTCTATCACTCGGCCCCCGCTGAAATTTTACTGAAATCTTCTAATACGTCCTGAGAAAGTAAAAAAAAATTACCAGGTCCATACGACCTCCGGAACATCCCCAAAGCCAACCCTAACACATAATTATACGGGAAAAATAAATACAAGAGTTGGAAAAAAACATTTCTATCCCTCGGCCCCCGCTGAAATTTTACTAAAATCTTCTAATACATCCTGAGAAAGTAAAAAAAAATCACTAGGTCCATACGACCTCCGGAACATCCCCAAAGCCACCCCTAACACTTAAACGTACTAGAAAAATAAATACAAGAGTTGGAAAAAAATATTTCTATCACTCGGCCCCCGCTGAAATTTGACTGAAATCTTCTAATACATCCTGAGAGAGTAAAAAAAAATCACCAGGTCCATACGACCTCCGGAACATCCCCAAAGCCACCCCTAACACTTAAACGTACTAGAAAAATAAATACAAGAGTTGGAAAAAAATATTTCTATCACTCGGCCCCCGCTGAAATTTGACTAAAATCTTCTAATACATCCTGAGAGAGTAAAAAGAAATCACCAGGTCCATACGACCTCCGGAACATCCCCAAAGCCACCCCTAGCACATAATTATACGGGAAAAATAAATACAAGAGTTGGAAAAAAACATTTCTATCCCTCGGCCCCCGCTGAAATTTTACTAAAATCTTCTAATACATCCTGAGAAAGTAAAAAATCACTAGGTCCATACGACCTCCGGAACATCCCCAAAGCCACCCCTAACACATAATTATACGGGAAAAATAAATACAAGAGTTGGAAAAAAACATTTCTATCCCTCGGCCCCCGCTGAAATTTTACTGAAATCTTCTAATACGTCCTGAGAAAGTAAAAAAAATCACCAGGTCCATACGACCTCCGGAACATCCCCAAAGCCACCCCTAACACTTAAACATACGGGAAAAATAAATACAAGAGTTGGAAAAAAACATTTCTATCACTCGGCCCCCGCTGAAATTTTACTGAAATCTTCTAATACGTCCTGAGAAAGTAAAAAAAAATCACCAGGTCCATACGACCTCCGGAACATCCCCAAAGCCAACCCTAACACATAATTATACGGGAAAAATAAATACAAGAGTTGGAAAAAAACATTTCTATCCCTCGGCCCCCGCTGAAATTTTACTAAAATCTTCTAATACATCCTGAGAAAGTAAAAAATCACTAGGTCCATACGACCTCCGGAACATCCCCAAAGCCACCCCTAACACATCATTATACGGGAAAAATAAATACAAGAGTTGGAAAAAAACAGTTCTATCCCTCGGCCCCCGTTGAAATTTGACTGAAATCTTCTAATACATCCTGAGAGAGTAAAAAAAAATCACCAGGTCCATACGACCTCCGGAACATCCCCAAAGCCACCCCTAACACTTAAACGTACTAGAAAAATAAATACAAGAGTTGGAAAAAAATATTTCTATCACTCGGCCCCCGCTGAAATTTGACTGAAATCTTCTAATACATCCTGAGAGAGTAAAAAAAATCACCAGGTCCATACGACCTCCGAAACATCCCCAAAGCCAACCCTAACACATAATTATACGGGAAAAATAAATACAAGAGTTGGAAAAAAACATTTCTATCCCTCGGCCCCCGCTGAAATTTTACTAAAATCTTCTAATACATCCTGAGAAAGTAAAAAAAAATCACCAGGTCCATACGACCTCCGGAACATCCCCAAAGCCACCCCTAACACTTAAACGTACTAGAAAAATAAATACAAGAGTTGGAAAAAAATATTTCTATCACTCGGCCCCCGCTGAAATTTGACTGAAATCTTCTAATACATCCTGAGAGAGTAAAAAAAAATCACCAGGTCCATACGACCTCCGAAACATCCCCAAAGCCAACCCTAACACATAATTATACGGGAAAAATAAATACAAGAGTTGGAAAAAAACATTTCTATCACTCGGCCCCCGCTGAAATTTTACTAAAATCTTCTAATACATCCTGAGAAAGTAAAAAAAATCACTAGGTCCATACGACCTCCGGAACATCCCCAAAGCCACCCCTAACACATAATTATACGGGAAAAATAAATACAAGAGTTGGAAAAAACATTTCTATCCCTCGGCCCCCGCTGAAATTTTACTGAAATCTTCTAATACATCCTGAGAAAGTAAAAAAAAATTACCAGGTCCATACGACCTCCGGAACATCCCCAAAGCCACCCCTAACACTTAAACATACGGGAAAAATAAATACAAGAGTTGGAAAAAAACATTTCTATCACTCGGCCCCCGCTGAAATTTTACTAAAATCTTCTAATACATCCTGAGAAAGTAAAAAAAAATCACCAGATCCATACGACCTCCGGAACATCCCCAAAGCCACCCCTAACACTTAAACATACGGGAAAAATAAATACAAGAGTTGGAAAAAAACATTTCTATCACTCGGCCCCCGCTGAAATTTTACTGAAATCTTCTAATACGTCCTGAGAAAGTAAAAAAAAATTACCAGGTCCATACGACCTCCGGAACATCCCCAAAGCCACCCCTAACACATAATTATACGGGAAAAATAAATACAAGAGTTGGAAAAAAACATTTCTATCCCTCGGCCCCCGCTGAAATTTTACTAAAATCTTCTAATACATCCTGAGAAAGTAAAAAAAAATCACTAGGTCCATACGACCTCCGGAACATCCCCAAAGCCACCCCTAACACATCATTATACGGGAAAAATAAATACAAGAGTTGGAAAAAAACAGTTCTATCCCTCGGCCCCCGTTGAAATTTGACTGAAATCTTCTAATACATCCTGAGAGAGTAAAAAAAAATCACCAGGTCCATACGACCTCCGGAACATCCCCAAAGCCACCCCTAACACTTAAACGTACTAGAAAAATAAATACAAGAGTTGGAAAAAAATATTTCTATCACTCGGCCCCCGCTGAAATTTGACTGAAATCTTCTAATACATCCTGAGAGAGTAAAAAAAAATCACCAGGTCCATACGACCTCCGAAACATCCCCAAAGCCAACCCTAACACATAATTATACGGGAAAAATAAATACAAGAGTTGGAAAAAAACATTTCTATCCCTCGGCCCCCGCTGAAATTTTACTAAAATCTTCTAATACATCCTGAGAAAGTAAAAAAAAATCACTAGGTCCATACGACCTCCGGAACATCCCCAAAGCCACCCCTAACACTTAAGGTACTAGAAAAATAAATACAAGAGTTGGAAAAAAATATTTCTATCACTAGGCCCCCGCTGAAATTTGACTGAAATCTTCTAATACATCCTGAGAGAGTAAAAAAAAATCACCAGGTCCATACGACCTCCGAAACATCCCCAAAGCCAACCCTAACACATAATTATACGGGAAAAATAAATACAAGAGTTGGAAAAAAACATTTCTATCACTCGGCCCCCGCTGAAATTTTACTAAAATCTTCTAATACATCCTGAGAAAGTTAAAAAAAATCACTAGGTCCATACGACCTCCGGAACATCCCCAAAGCCACCCCTAACACATAATTATACGGGAAAAATAAATACAAGAGTTGGAAAAAAACATTTCTATCCCTCGGCCCCCGCTGAAATTTTACTGGAATCTTCTAATACATCCTGAGAAAGTAAAAAATTACCAGGTCCATACGACCTCCGGAACATCCCCAAAGCCACCCCTAACACTTAAACATACGGGAAAAATAAATACAAGAGTTGGAAAAAAACATTTCTATCACTCGGCCCCCGCTGAAATTTTACTGAAATCTTCTAATACGTCCTGAGAAAGTAAAAAAAAATCACCAGGTCCATACGACCTCCGGAACATCCCCAAAGCCAACCCTAACACATAATTATACGGGAAAAATAAATACAAGAGTTGGAAAAAAACATTTCTATCCCTCGGCCCCCGCTGAAATTTTACTAAAATCTTCTAATACATCCTGAGAAAGTAAAAAATCACTAGGTCCATACGACCTCCGGAACATCCCCAAAGCCACCCCTAACACTTAATTATACTAGAAAAATAAATACAAGAGTTGGAAAAAAATATTTCTATCACTCGGCCCCCGCTGAAATTTGACTGAAATCTTCTAATACATCCTGAGAGAGTAAAAAATCACCAGGTCCATACGACCTCCGAAACATCCCCAAAGCCAACCCTAACACATAATTATACGGGAAAAATAAATACAAGAGTTGGAAAAAAACATTTCTATCACTCGGCCCCCGCTGAAATTTTACTAAAATCTTCTAATACATCCTGAGAAAGTTAAAAAAAATCACTAGGTCCATACGACCTCCGGAACATCCCCAAAGCCACCCCTAACACATAATTATACGGGAAAAATAAATACAAGAGTTGAAAAAAAACATTTCTATCCCTCGGCCCCCGCTGAAATTTTACTGGAATCTTCTAATACATCCTGAGAAAGTAAAAAAAAATCACCAGGTCCATACGACCTCCGGAACATCCCCAAAGCCACCCCTAACACTTAAACATACGGGAAAAATAAATACAAGAGTTGGAAAAAAACATTTCTATCACTCGGCCCCCGCTGAAATTTTACTGAAATCTTCTAATACGTCCTGAGAAAGTAATAAAAAATTACCAGGTCCATACGACCTCCGGAACATCCCCAAAGCCAACCCTAACACATAATTATACGGGAAAAATAAATACAAGAGTTGGAAAAAAACATTTCTATCCCTCGGCCCCCGCTGAAATTTTACTAAAATCTTCTAATACATCCTGAGAAAGTAAAAAAAAATCACTAGGTCCATACGACCTCCGGAACATCCCCAAAGCCACCCCTAACACTTAAAAGTACTAGAAAAATAAATACAAGAGTTGGAAAAAAATATTTCTATCACTCGGCCCCCGCTGAAATTTGACTGAAATCTTCTAATACATCCTGAGAGAGTAACGAAAAATCACCAGGTCCATACGACCTCCGGAACATCCCCAAAGCCACCCCTAACACTTAAACGTACTAGAAAAATAAATACAAGAGTTGGAAAAAAATATTTCTATCACTCGGCCCCCGCTGAAATTTGACTGAAATCTTCTAATACATCCTGAGAGAGTAAAAAGAAATCACCAGGTCCATACGACCTCCGGAACATCCCCAAAGCCACCCCTAACACATAATTATACGGGAAAAATAAATACAAGAGTTGGAAAAAAACATTTCTATCCCTCGGCCCCCGCTGAAATTTTACTAAAATCTTCTAATACATCCTGAGAAAGTAAAAAAAAATCACTAGGTCCATACGACCTCCGGAACATCCCCAAAGCCACCCCTAACACATAATTATACGGGAAAAATAAATACAAGAGTTGGAAAAAAACATTTCTATCCCTCGGCCCCCGCTGAAATTTTACTGGAATCTTCTAATACATCCTGAGAAAGTAAAAAGAAATCACCAGAACCATACGACCTCCGGAACATCCCCAAAGCCACCCCTAACACTTAAACATACGGGAAAAATAAATACAAGAGTTGGAAAAAAACATTTCTATCACTCGGCCCCCGCTGAAATTTTACTGAAATCTTCTAATACGTCCTGAGAAAGTAAAAAAAAATCACCAGGTCCATACGACCTCCGGAACATCCCCAAAGCCAACCCTAACACATAATTATACGGGAAAAATAAATACAAGAGTTGGAAAAAAACATTTCTATCCCTCGGCCCCCGCTAAAATTCTACCAGAATCTTTTAATACATCCTGAGAAAGTAAAAAGAAATCACCAGGTCCATACGACCTCCGGAACATCCCCAAAGTCACCCCTAACACATGGTCACACGGGAAAAATAAATACAAGAGTTGGAAAAAAACATTTCTATCACTCGGCCCCCGCTGAAATTTTTCTGAAATCTTCTAATACATCCTGAAAAAGTAAAGAAAAATCGGCAGGTCCATACGACCTCCGGAACATCCCCAAAACCACCCCTAACACTTAAACGTACTAGAAAAATAAATACAAGAGTTGGAAAAAAACATTTCTATCCCTCGGCCCCCGCTGAAATTTTACTAAAATCTTCTAATACATCCTGAGAAAGTAAAAAAAAATCACTAGGTCCATACGACCTCCGGAACATCCCCAAAGCCAACCCTAACACATACTTATACGGGGAAAATAAATACAAGAGTTGGAAAAAAATATTTCTATCACTCGGCCCCCGCTGAAATTTTACAAAAATCTTTTAATACATCCTGAGAAAGTAAAAAGAAATCACCAGGTCCATACGACCTCCGGAACATCCCCAAAGTCACCCCTAACACATGGTCACACGGGAAAAATAAATACAAGAGTTGGAAAAAAATATTTCTATCACTCGGCCCCCGCTGAAATTTGACTGAAATCTTCTAATACATCCTGAGAGAGTAAAAAAAAATCACCAGGTCCATACGACCTCCGAAACATCCCCAAAGCCAACCCTAACACATAATTATACGGGAAAAATAAATACAAGAGTTGGAAAAAAACATTTCTATCCCTCGGCCCCCGCTGAAATTTTACTAAAATCTTCTAATACATCCTGAGAAAGTAAAAAAAAATCACTAGGTCCATACGACCTCCGGAACATCCCCAAAGCCACCCCTAACACATAATTATACGGGAAAAATAAATACAAGAGTTGGAAAAAAACATTTCTATCCCTCGGCCCCCGCTGAAATTTTACTGGAATCTTCTAATACATCCTGAGAAAGTAAAAAAAAATCACCAGGTCCATACGACCTCCGGAACATCCCCAAAGCCACCCCTAACACTTAAACATACGGGAAAAATAAATACAAGAGTCCCAAAACCGCCCCTAACACATAGTCATACGGGAAAAATAAATACAAGAAATGGAAAAAAACATTTCTATCACTCGGCCCCTGCTGAAATTTCACAAAAATCTTCTAATACATCCTGAAAAAGTAAAGAAAAATCGGCAGGTCCATACGACCTCCGGAACATCCCCAAAACCGCCCCTAACACATAGTCATACGGGAAAAATAAATACAAGAGTTGGAAAAAAATATTTCTATCACTCGGCCCCCGCTGAAATTTGACTGAAATCTTCTAATACATCCTGAGAGAGTAAAAAGAAATCACCAGGTCCATACGACCTCCGAAACATCCCCAAAGCCACCCCTAACACATAATTATACGGGAAAAATAAATACAAGAGATGGAAATAAGATTTCTATCCCTCGGCCCCCGCTGAAATTTTACTAAAATCTTCTAATACATCCTGAGAAAGTAAAAAAAAATCACTAGGTCCATACGACCTCCGGAACATCCCCAAAGCCACCCCTAACACATAATTATACGGGAAAAATAAATACAAGAGTTGGAAAAAAACATTTCTATCACTCGGCTCCTGCTGAAATTTTACTGAAATCTTCTAATACGTCCTGAGAAAGTAAAAAAAATCACCAGGTCCATACGACCTCCGGAACATCCCCAAAGCCACCCCTAACACTTAAACGTACTAGAAAAATAAATACAAGAGTTGGAAAAAAATATTTCTATCACTCGGCCCCCGCTGAAATTTGACTGAAATCTTCTAATACATCCTGAGAGAGTAAAAAGAAATCACCAGGTCCATACGACCTCCGGAACATCCCCAAAGCCACCCCTAACACATAATTATACGGGAAAAATAAATACAAGAGTTGGAAAAAAACATTTCTATCCCTCGGCCCCCGCTGAAATTTTACTAAAATCTACTAATACATCCTGAGAAAGTAAAAAAAATCACTAGGTCCATACGACCTCCGGAACATCCCCAAAGCCACCCCTAACACATCATTATACGGAAAAAATAAATACAAGAGTTGGAAAAAAACATTTCTATCCCTCGGCCCCCGTTAAATTTTACTGGAATCTCCTAATACATCCTGAGAAAGTAAAAAAAAATCACCAGAACCATACGACCTCCGGAACATCCCCAAAGCCACCCCTAACACTTAAACATACGGGAAAAATAAATACAAGAGTTGGAAAAAAACATTTCTATCACTCGGCCCCCGCTGAAATTTTACTGAAATCTTCTAATACGTCCTGAGAAAGTAAAAAAAAATCACCAGGTCCATACGACCTCCGGAACATCCCCAAAGCCAACCCTAACACATAATTATACGGGAAAAATAAATACAAGAGTTGGAAAAAAACATTTCTATCCCTCGGCCCCCGCTGAAATTTTACTAAAATCTTCTAATACATCCTGAGAAAGTAAAAAAAAATCACTAGGTCCATACGACCTCCGGAACATCCCCAAAGCCACCCCTAACACATCATTATACGGGAAAAATAAATACAAGAGTTGGAAAAAAACATTTCTATCCCTCGGCCCCCGCTGAAATTTTACTAAAATCTTCTAATACATCCTGAAAAAGTAAAAAAAAATCACCAGGTCCATACGACCTCCGGAACATCCCCAAAGCCACCCCTAACACATCATTATACGGGAAAAATAAATACAAGAAATGGAAAAAAACATTTCTATCACTCGGCCCCTGCTGAAATTTTACTGAAATCTTCTAATACGTCCTGAGAAAGTAAAAAAAAATCTCCAGGTCCATACAACCTCCGGAACATCCCCAAAACCGCCCCTAACACATAGTCATACGGGAAAAATAAATACAAGAAATGGAAAAAAACATTTCTATCACTCGGCCCCTGCTGAAATTTCACAAAAATCTTCTAATACATCCTGAAAAAGTAAAGAAAAATCGGCAGGTCCATACGACCTCCGGAACATCCCCAAAACCGCCCCTAACACATAGTCATACGGGAAAAATAAATACAAGAGTTGGAAAAAAATATTTCTATCACTCGGCCCCCGCTGAAATTTGACTGAAATCTTCTAATACATCCTGAGAGAGTAAAAAAAAATCACCAGGTCCATACGACCTCCGAAACATCCCCAAAGCCAACCCTAACACATAATTATACGGGAAAAATAAATACAAGAGTTGGAAAAAAACATTTCTATCCCTCGGCCCCCGCTGAAATTTTACTAAAATCTTCTAATACATCCTGAGAAAGTAAAAAAAAATCACTAGGTCCATACGACCTCCGGAACATCCCCAAAGCCACCCCTAACACATAATTATACGGGAAAAATAAATACAAGAGTTGGAAAAAAACATTTCTATCCCTCGGCCCCCGCTGAAATTTTACTGGAATCTTCTAATACATCCTGAGAAAGTAAAAAAAAATCACCAGGTCCATACGACCTCCGGAACATCCCCAAAGCCACCCCTAACACTTAAACATACTGGAAAAATAAATACGAGAGTTGGAAAAAAACATTTCCATCCCTCGGCCCCCGCTGAAATTTCACTAAAATCTTCTAATACATCCTGAAAAAGTAAAAAAAAATCACCAGGTCCATACGACCTCCGGAACATCCCTAAAGCCGCCCCTAACACATAGTCATACGGGAAAAATAAATACAAGAGTTGGAAAAAAATATTTCTATCACTCGGCCCCCGCTGAAATTTCACAAAAATCTTCTAATACATCCTGAAAAAGTAAAGAAAAATCGGCAGGTCCATACGACCTCCGGAACATCCCCAAAACCGCCCCTAACACATAGTCATACGGGAAAAATAAATACAAGAGTTGGACAAAAATATTTCTATCCCTCAGCCCCCGCTGAAATTCTACCAGAATCTTTTAATACATCCTGAGAAAGTAAAAAAAAATCACTAGGTCCA
>CP092720.1:9541300-9587300 GCA_030273425.1 Microplitis manilae | reverse complement strand
CGAATGCCGCCTCAAAAATCAAAATCGGTTTATTCGTTCGAAAGAAACCATTAACGAAAGAATTAAAAAAAAAAATTTTTTTTAGTATTTCGGAAATTTTTAAAAAACGACTCGATAAATCAATTTCAAAATTTGATCAGTTTTAGAACTCAATAAAACGCATCGATTGCCACCTTAAACGTCTCAATCGGTTTACTCGTTCGAGAGATATCGTTGTAGAAAAAATGGTAAAAAACGTTATTTTTCGAAAACAAAGGCATTAAAAAGTATTTTCGAGCTCGACGAGCTCGAAAATGTATTCATAACAATTTTTTGAGCTCAAGGAGCTCGAAATGGGCGGGAAGTTTTGGGGCTGGCCCACAGGGTCAACCGACAGACCGATTTTTTTTTTTTGGGTTAAAATAATTTATTTTAAATCAATGGAAATAATGAATCGACTTGATGCTGGGTCGGAATTATTCTTTAATAAACTATCTTTGTACTAGTATACGATTTAATCGTTTTTAGTGTAATCAGAAAAGTATGAAGATGATTCAACGTGACTAAATTAGTCGAAATAATAATTCCGATCGTAAAGCACACACACAGTGCGTTCACGCTTGAAGTATATAAGTAAATAAATTCAAAAAAAAAAAAAAAAAAAAATTGTGATAGGAAAATCAAAGAAAATTTATTATTACTATAGTATCGATGTATACCGTCACTAATTATTTTGTAGTTAAAACTTTATTATGTTCGCTAATCACTCGATCTCATTTTAAAAGAGCAAAGACAGTAAATAGCCAAAGTATGTTAGCAAACTTCATTAATTAACGCTTAGTAATATAATAATCTATTCTAGACGATCCGTCGATTTAACTTCCGGCGTCTAGACTTGGCTAATTATAAAAGTCGATGAGTATCCAACTAAAACAATAATTAATCCACCCAATTGTGAATTTACCTTAATTTCAGTACTTGTTCACTTTATAACTTATATATAAATATATATAGTACACTTTCGTTATGGTATGCTTTTCAAGATTTACTCATTCATCCAACAATTTCAAAAGTTTAATTTTAACTTATTTTGCGACTTACCGTTCAAAATATATATATATACTAAAAGTAATAAAATACAGGCTTTCTCCCATTAGACTTGTAGCTTTAATCTGGCTCAATATTTCAAGGGTTTCAAATTAACAATTGTTTCAATTACATAAACATATATATTTGGGTGAACACATGTAATGTATGCGCGTTTCATTTATTTGTCTATAGTTTTCCTAAAGTTTCAAATAAAGGACAAACTTCGTCATAATATATATGCTGCTTGTAATGACAAATTTAATTATACATATACATTAGTTATAACAAAATACCGAAGTAAATATTATTGTTCAATTTTAGTTATTACTTAAATACTTTAATTCAACGATTTACCTTTGAAAACATCAATGTTAAATTTATATAAAATATAATGATGTCTTCAAAAATAACTCGAGATGATTAAAATTATAATAATGATAAACGGAAAAAGTATATTGGAAAGTTTAGAAAAAAAGAGTAATTTCTTTTGAAACACGCAAGCAATTGTACAAGGTTCGTTTCCTTCACCTTTCAACTTAAAATGAGTTATGCGGGTACTTTTATTGCATGTTATACTTTGCTGTTTTTCCATCTATTTGTATTTTTATATTCAATTTTAACTGTTTGTCGTTTCGTTAAAGCTCAAACAAAGAATTGGATGATTTATTCTATAATAACAACTAATGACAAGGCTAGTAGGGCTTTATTTAGTATTTAATGAGCTATTTTAATAATGTTCAAATTATACGTACATTTAGTAAAGCGACTTTGACCTCATATTGTTGTTATTATTATTGTACTATAGTATTTCTGCAGCCATTAAGAGAAACTAATTATTTTAAAATAAGCCCACTGGGCTTACAACCTTGTATATAATTTATAACTTATTATAAATTTCTATTATCAGTATTTTAATTCCAATAATGATATTGTTTTTTTTTTTTTTTTAAATAAAATTTTTAGTCAATATATGAATGGTTAGACGCAAAAAGTTTAATATTAAAAATTAATAAAAAATTTTAGGTAACAGTAGGACACCTCGATATTCTTGAGAATCATACTATTTGTATCAATAATTTTTAATAAAATTTGATTAAAATGTAGTCTGAAAGATAAATATTTTTACTTATCATACAGTAATATTTCTGTCTTATAGAATTTTTTTAATTCAAGATTGTTCGGAAATATTCAGCTTTTTTCACACAGAAAAAAAAGTTATCTTAAGTCAAGAAAATATTTTGGAAGGCAAACGTTTTCGGGAACCAATTCAAGATTTTCTCGAGCCAAGAGAATTCGTCTGGGTCAGAGGAGATTTCTTCTTTATCCAAGAAAATTGAGGTTTTCAAAAAACTTTTCTTAAATCAAGAATATTTACTCTCAGTTGAGAATTTTTTTTTTTTGTGCATTTATTCCAGTACTATAGTACTATAGTACACGGAGGAAAATAGTAGCTCGAAACCTACCAATTTTTATTGTGCAGTTGACCAAAGTTAAAACAGGAAATGAAGCATCCAAAAAATATGCTCATACGAAAAATTATTGTGCTCACGGAAAAAAGAAAACAGGTATAATTGCTGTTCGAACGAGCATTTATTACATTTTCAAATAGTAACGCAGTGCTTCATAAACGAAACTGTAAAAGTTACAGTTTGGCCCTGCGCAGTAAGTTTTACATTTTAAGTATGAAATATTACAGTTTGAAAATGTATTAAGTTTACTTTCTCACACTGTAATATTTGTTAAAAATTATCAAAGTATCATTCGATATGCTTCAAAACTTACAGTTTTTCTCATCAAGTTTTGCGTTAAAATTTTTAAAACTTGTTCCTCAAAATAACGATGTTGCCACTATAAACTGTAAATTTTACATTTTCTGTTAGTAATATTTGTGTTTATTTTCTTCAATAATCAAATTTGAATAGTGACACGATTCAACATCACCCTTGATAATTAATTTCAATTGAGAGAATAGATGAGAATAACCTATGGTAACCAAAAATAAAAAAAAAATAAATTATTACCACACTTTCAAATTTCTTTTTGAATTGACAACAATTAAAATCAATATAAAATAAGAAAATAAAAATAAAATTATTAATAAACAAGCGAATTTTATAAAAAATTTAATTACCCGATGAAAAAAGATTTTATATATCTGTATACAGTTATATATGGATTATATACAATTGGATAGAGGTAATGCATAATTATATGAAATTTTTATATAGTTATATACAATTATACACGATCGTATATAGATCTATATAAGAATGCAAAAAACAATAATAAATGATAGGACCATTTTTTCTATCTTATTTGTATATAGTTTTATACAGTTGTATAAAATCTTTTTTCATCGGGTACTTACCAAAAATAATCATTCAACTATTAAAATTCGCAATATTTGAAAACTTTGCACTGTACTAGACGACACCACGTAGAATAATAACTTCACATCGGACACCCAAGAAACAGAAGACTCTTATTACTATAACCTCTAATATTAAGGCATCGCTCTTGGCTAAATGCAACGTGCACTCACATAGACTATTTAAAAAATATTTACTGAATTTTCATTTTATTTTTACATTTTAAATAGTAAAAGTTCGTGATTGCTAAGGTATCGGTGATACTTGACAAAGAAATTTAAAAAATTACAGTGTGAGATGTAATAGTTCCATTTTCTACATTAAGGTTCATAATTGAATGCCCATACTCCCTTGTAGAAAAAAAAATATTAACAACGGGGCCGGTCTTGGCGCAATACTGGACTGCCAAGGCTCGGCCTCCCAAGGCTGGTCCGAGATCCGACCAACGTTCGAGTGACGAGCCTCGGTTCACCAGTCTTGGGACAAGGTTCAGCCGTTACTCAAGTGACAAGCCTTGGTTTGCCAGTTTTGGGACAAGGTTCAGCCAATACTCAAGTGACAAGTCTTGGTTTGCCAGTCTTGGGACAAGATTCAGAATTTGAAATTGAAAAATTAATTTTAATTCGAAAACGTTTGATTAAATATTAAAAAAATAATTTTAATTCGGAAACACGGAATTCAAAATTCAAAAAATACATTTCATTCGACACGTGGGATTGAAAATCGAAAAATTAATTTTTAATTTGATACGTCGGATTAAAAATTTAGAAATTAATTTTAATTCAAACACGTGGAATTGAAAATTCAAAAATTAATTTTAATTTAAACACGGATTAAAAATTAAAAAATTACTTGTCAATTCCAACACGTGAAATCAAAAATTAGAAATTAAAAATTAGAAAGAATTTTTTTTTATTCTGGTGTATAAATAAAAGACTTGAATTTAATTTTTTATTCAAAAGTACGGGATTTTTTTAACCCTTTTAGTAGATTAAAATATTTAATCCAATTTTTAATTCAAATGTATAGAATCAAAGATTAGAAAGTTATTATTTAAGCTGGTTTTCCTAATTGAAATTTTTTACTTTTTTTTTTTTTTAAATTCGAATT
Source organism: Microplitis manilae (assembly GCA_030273425.1). NCBI lineage: Eukaryota > Metazoa > Arthropoda > Insecta > Hymenoptera > Braconidae > Microplitis > Microplitis manilae. Next base: position 9,582,753 of record CP092720.1, on the reverse strand, counting down.
AAAAACTGAGCAATTATATTTAACGCTACTTTACGAATTTAAAATTTGAAATTTAATTTTCAATTCAAAGATATTGGATTAAAAATTAAATAATTATTTTTAATTTAAAGATATTGGATTGAAAATTGAATAATTATTTTTGATCTAAAGATATTGGATTAAAAATCGAAAAATTATTTTTAATTAAAAAATTTGAGACTAAAAATTAAAAAATTATTTTTAATTCGTCGTTTTTAGATTATGGAATATGAAAATAATTTTAATTCAAGCACTAATGCAATTATAAATTTAATGCGCTATTTGCAACCCTGTACTCAAGTGACAAGCCTTGGTTTACCAGTCGAAATAACAAATAGTACCTAACAACATCTGGCTTCTGTGATTAGCGTAGCAGCCTAGTGGATAAGACGCTTGCCTACCAGCCTTGAAGGACCAGGTTCGAGACCCAGCAATTGCAAAAAAAATTAGTTTCATCGATCTACCTGATTTCTCTGTGTATAAATTTATTTCCATATGTTACCATCACGCACATGTCTACTAATATTTTTTTTTTTTTTTTAAATTTATTTTTAATAATTATAGGTGCTTATTTAGCAACTGTCTTGGCATAATACTGGCTCTCGATATTGGGCCAATACTAAAATTTAGTCGTGGCACAAGTCTGGCAGCCAAGCTTGGGAGGAGGTTATCATTTCGAGACTTAGACTGGCTTGGGCCAAGCTTCAATTTAGCTCTTGTCCCAAAGTTATGTAGAGTTGGGCCAGTCGTTCACCAAGCTTGGACCAATCACCGTTTCCTCTAAGGGCTGTAAATCTTCTCGAACCACTCAACGAATTTTCTTATTTGATACTTTAATTTTTACACAACGGCCCAAGACTGGCAAACCAAGGCTTGTCACTTGAGTATTGGCTGAACCTTGTCCCAAGACTGGTGAACCGAGGCTCATCACTCGAACGTTGGTCGGATCTCGGACCAGCCTTGGGAGGCCGAGCCTTGGCAGTCCAGTATTGCGCCAAGACCGGCCCCGTTGTCAATATTTTTTTTCCTACAAGGGTATTCCATTTTTCTTTTTTTCGTGCTGTATCACAATACTACACGCGAGAAACTTATCGATAAGCTTTAATAACAATTATTACATATTTTCATACATTATAATAATTGTGATGTGTAATAATAATTTTTTATAAGAGCATAATAACCTTTTGGATGCTTCACTTCCTGTGTCAAGTTTGGTTGACAGCGTAATAAAAATTGGTAGGTTTCGAGCCGATATTTTTCTCCGGGTAGGGTAGAATAAATTATACCAAGTATCTCTGTATATGTATAACATCTTGTAAATTATCTTTTGTACCATAATTATAGATATGTATTTAAATGCTTATGAAATTTTGAATGAATTTAGGAGATGGACTGTTTCTATTATTGATAACAGTGATTTATTTGAATGAATAGATTATAATTTATTTCACAAAATTAACATTCTTATATTTTTTTGCTACTAATACGTGATTGCATGTATGCTGAGCTATTGATTGCACCTAACCCATTTTTTTCAACTTTCTTTTGATCAAAATTTTTTTCTTCATTTATTGCCTTTATTTTATATTTTACCACATATTCTAATTAAGTATAATCAGTTAAGATGCAGTTGGTAAAAATTTTTAAAATATGTAAAATTTAATCTGTTCTTTTGTGAAAATACAATGCACTTTATAAATTTCATAATTCCTTACTGTTATTATACTACTATTGCTATATACAAAATAATATATACACCGACCTTATTTTTAACGTTCATGTGTAAAGTAGCAATAAAAAAACAAAAATAACAAAAAAAGAATAATTAAAAATAAGCGAAAAAAAAAAAAAAAAATTTTGGCACAAGCTGGAACATAATCTGCCCAGGACGTAAATCATGGATTGGTCCGGTAAATTTTGAAAATAATCCATAGAAAATCGCCGGCAAATCCATGTGTCGATTATTGCGTCGGATTGAACGATCTCCTATACCATTTTATAATTTAATCGTGTCGAATAGCCAGAGAACGAGGATAAAAATGTAAGTACGAAATATATATATATATATATATATAAAGTTATATTTAGCATTCATGCTCAGTTAATAAATCTTTCGATGACCATCAGACCGGAAACTATGGCTCAAGGAATTAATTAAGATTCTGGCGTACTTTATTATCCGTAAATTAATTATCTTAAAATAGAAAATGAAAAGAAATTTTTATAACACCTGTATTGAAAGTTCGATTTTCATTCGTAATTTTAGGGATGAAAGTGCCACATTGCTTCCCAGCCAAATGATGAATTAATTTAGTGCGCATGTGTCAACTTTCATCCCCATGCAAATATAATGTTTTTAAATGTCAAAGTTATGACAGATTGCATAGTTTAACCTCACAATTTCCTTGTAATGATTCGTATGTGACATAGAATAACACTATCTCCTATTTTACAATTATTGGTTATTTAAAGACTTTTAAATAGAGCAAGACTAAATAATACTCTTTTTAACATCATTGATACTTAAATTAATAAATCAATAATATATACACGTATACGTACTTTTCATAATTAAATAGAATAAGAATATTGGCTGAAAAAAATTAATATTTTATTTTTTAATACAATGAATTAACTATAATAAAATTATACAACATGTAAATATTATAGCATATTAATAGCAAACAATTTGAATTTGCATTAAATGTACATAAACTTAGTAATTAACAATTATAATAAAAACGGTGTGAATTTTAATAATTAATATCAAATTAAACATTGACAAAAAATTAATCATTTTTTTTGTCATTACAGTTACAATAATAATTTTTGTTTATTATAACTTTCTTAATGGTATTTTTTTCCATTTTAACGAATGATGAATAGACAGTGACGTCATTGACATCATCATTCTCAATTTCTGCTGGATTCGAATTTTTGTTGCTAATTTGTGGTTTCAAGCGACGAGTCTTCGGCTTCTTGTTACTATTGAGATTTTGAATTTCTTGCAAATAACGGCGATTATGCTCATCAACTTGAGGCGATGATTTTGTTGATGTTATATTTTTCAGTTTCGCGGCAGCTGAACTATCAAAATTATTATGCTCAGTAGATTGCAATAGGGATGAATTTTCATTAACCTCAGGATTTTCATTTGATTCAACGAGGATAAAAGAATCGTTATCAAGTAAATCAGGTGACATTTTTTCATGAGTTTCCCCTGGTCTTGAGTCTTCAGATTGAGGTAAAGGTGTTTGAATAGCAGTAGATGTAGATGTAGATGGTGCGTTGTGATCTGAACTAATTAACTTTTGGTACAGTTTTTGTCGATTTGCCAATGAATTTTCAACGTATCCTTCTGCTACTGTACTTGATCGCCATCCACCAAGTTGTTTGACAGCTGTAATATTTGCCCCAGAGTTTGCAAGTATTGTTGCGGCCGAACGTCGGAAACAGTAGCCGGTGTAGGTCTCCGGATTCTCCAATCGTAAACAAATAGCTACGACTTTCGGTACTTCGCTGATTTTATTTTTACCGATTACCTGGCATGTACACTTTCCCTTTTGATAGTTAATGAAAAATCTTCTCGTATCAATGTCTTTTGGGCGTAGATCCATGTATTTTTTAACAATTGCATAATACTCTTTGCCAATGATAAAACTCCGGGGATAATAGTTTTTATTGTCTTTAATTGTCAAGATTAATTGGTTTCCAGTATCCTCGATATCTTGGACATTCATTTGACAAAATTCACTTGATCTCATTGCTCCAAAAACTCCGAAAATGAGAATGACCTATTGTTTAAATTATTAATTAATATAAATAATTTGGGGGTAATACATGCTTTAAAAATTATAAAAAAAATACTTCATTAAGAGAATTAAATTTAAGTTGTAAATATTTTTATCTTTATTTTACTTACTTTTTTTGCTAAATAGATTAAATCATCAAAATCATTCAAAAAATTATTTATTTGAGCTAAAGTTAAAACTTGAGCTTTTTTCGGTTGATAGCCTTTTGCTAAATTTTTAATAAATGATTTTAAATTATGGTATGAATTAATATCAACTGAATGCCTCAAGTTGATGGTGGTTCTTAGCATAGACCTGTCACGATCGGAGAGAGTGAAGGCGACGGGCGAAGGGTTTATTTGAATTAATTATTTAGTAAACTACACACAATATTTATTCTATTACTCAACCAAGGAGCCTAATAGGACCGTCACGTGGCTAGTGTGAGAATGTTTAATATTTGGCAAGTTTTTGATACTAAATAAGTCTATTTCGTACCGAGCGGAAGTACGATAGACAATCCCGTTCGTTGACCTGCGTGGCTTAAGGGTAGGTCAGGGATTTTAAAGCGAGAGGGAAGTAGGTAGGTGAATATGGGCCCTCGAGAAGTCCCTGTTCTTTTACGTCTGTCTCTTTCTGTACCCGTTGACTTAAGAATGTTGGAGTAAGAGGTATAAATAAGAGAAAGATGATTTTTAAAAAAAAAAGGAAGAATCTGTATATTCTTTTATAAAATTATAATGTTGTTTTACATGTGTGTACTTAAATATAAACAAATATAATTAACTTACCACTCAGCTTGAGGTGGCTTACAATCTCGCTGATCACACTCTCTCACAATTCACCACTTTGAATTTATGATCGCGGAATTGTTTTTATTTGATTCGCTGGGACCCTGCCCGTGGCTTAGGGATTTTACTCAGCGGAATTTAATGCACTTTTCGGACTCGGAGCTACTGGGGTGCCAAGCGGATACACTCCCCTATCTGTCGAGTGCGAGTATGAATTTTGTTTTTATTTAGGATTTCGATCTAGGAGTCTGGATTCCTAGGCTATAGACCGTCACGAGACCGGAGATCCTGGTGAGTCGAATCGACCGTGATTTTTGCAAGATAGAAATCTAGGTATTTGGCCAAGGAGCCCGATTGCCTAGGCGGTGGACCGTCACGTGGACAACGATTAAGATTTTATCTCTGATTCGCGGTACTAGTCGGACTTGGGCCGATAGAACTACCCGGTACTTTTTGTTAAAATCTGTAGAACTTCGGAGAGATTACTTTCGATCGACTCGAGATCCGGCAGAGTTCAGGTCTGATTAGCGATTGACTAATCGAAGTTTGGACTTCGGGGCGAGAACTGACAGAGATTAGGTCCGATTAGCGATTGACTGACTTCGTTAGGTTTTCGGCAGTTTATATACTCTAGTTTTGATGGGAAAGTCATGTGTTTTCTGATGCAATCGTTGGGTCCAGCTCATCATTTTCGAAAAACAAATGACTAAGTACGCAATTCCGAGTATAGCTTTCTAAAAATTAGAAAAGTCCATATATGGAGATCGAATGATATCATTTTTTGTAAACAGCAACGGATGTGTAAGTGCTCTAATACAAAACGAATGATCACGTACGTAGGTCCGAGTTTAATCATATCATTAGAACATACGTGACGATTTCGAAATATGGAAATTTGATGGTCGTAAAATTTTTATGACCGTTGAGTTAATTAGGGGTCCGGTGCACACGTGCAGGTGTCCCGCTGAGTCGCAGCTACACATTTTTGGGTACTACGCCTGTACACACACACACACATTCTTTTATAGATGTATTGTAAGTAGGTGTACGCAGGTAATGTGAATGCAAGATGAGTATACAACTAGATGACGTAGTTGGGTTTGAGAATGGGCTCCGTCCTAGAGAGAGTGAGACAGGTATATTATCATATCTGCCGATCTTTGTCTATTCTTACTCATCGTGCACGCACTTACATAGGTACCTGCAAAAGGATTTTGGTACGAAGATTTTGGGTGCGGTCAAGTACTCGTTGCTTATAAAATGGAAAAGAATGTAAATACAAAAAAAATTTTAATTAAATAGTTGAATCGCGATCCATATGTAACGATCGTTACAGACCATTGGCCCCATAAAGTTGGTGGCTTAAGATTTTTTGATAGCTCTTTGAAGTATACTAAAAATACACTTTTATTAAATGATTCCGCGTTATTTTTCTTTTGCCAGGATATAAATTGATCATACGCGAAAACATAGCGCCCGTTAGATTTTTCAGGTAATAAATTGTCAGTTATTAATTTAGCTTCATTATCAAAATTACGAATAATGTCGTCTCCGGTAAGTTCAGTGTCAGATTCATCTGAACTCATTGTGATTTTTACACTTAATTATTTAAAAAAAATTAATAATATAAAAACTTATAGCACTTAATGAATTAATTTCATATGTTTACACTGGTGTTATAACAACTAAATAAACATTCTATTGCTTAGTTACGCGTTGCTAGGATACGTGACATCATCGAGAATATCAAATGTATGAATAAAAATTGATTAAAAAACTTAATAATTACTATTTTATACATTTCAATTACAACCGAACTTTCAATCCTAGCGTTATAAAAAATTGTATACGTTACACGGGAGGGAATTGAGACATCGCAACCTCGGATTTTTATTCCCCTCACCTTCGGCTCGGGGAACAAAAATCCGGGTTGCAATGTCTCATTTCCCTCCCTAGCAACGTAATATACTATTAATAAAATAGTATTTTAATACCTATAAAATGTATAGTTAATTTTTATTATTAAATATAGAAGTCAATAAATGTCCGAAGAAAAGTATGAGTCGGAAGCAGTGTAGAAGTAAAAAGGTCTAGTCTTTAAAATGACCATTTTACACATAAGGAAAAGGGAGTGGTTGTTATACTTTAACGAACCATATTCCTTTACTACACAGCGTACGTTAAAAAGTCAACTGCTTACGGTCGTTGTAGTCATCGTCGTTTCCGTTGTCCGTAGAAATACATAACAAGTCACTAAGAAAATGGGAGTTGTGTGAACCCTTATAACGTTATTACTACACTCATTTTCACATCTCTACGCGTTATTCTACCCTTTTACAACGTGAATTTTATTATGATTTTTATGTATACATAATACATGGACATAAATATATTTTTATAACTTTTTATTAAAAAACTTTTTTTCCATTGATTTTTCTTTTCTCTTTTATTCTTTACTTAGTGCAACGTTTGACAACGACGTCGTTTTCGCTTTGTGAGTTTAGCCTCTAATCTTAATGAAAACGAAAGAAACTGGGTTAACGAGTCAGGTTTAAAGAAAATAAAATAAAATTTTTTGTTAAAGTGTCGCGTTAAGTGCCAAGCAAAATTCTAAGATTGCTTTAGCTTTAGACTGTGTATGTATACGATGAGAGTGGAGATTAGTTTGATAGGAAGTGGATGGGATATGCAGGTACTAGAGAAGAGATATTTCTAGTTACAATGCTTGGAAGATTATTATTACTATATGCATCGTACATATATATATATATATATATATATATATATATATATATATATATATATATATATATATGTATTATTTGACCCGGTATCCTTCTATACTATCATCTGCTCTCAACTCCACAGCTCCACTTCACATTCTTCGTTCTTGGTTTCTATATATACATTTTGATCCTCTCTTGGGGACTACAGTACTATACAATACAATTGTCATGTGACCGTACAAGAATAATATTCAAATGTCGTGTTTCGCTATTGTAAAAAGTAAGGTATAAAAAATGTATAAGAAATTTGTGAGCAAAAGCTATTTCTTCAATCAGTGTATTCTTAAGACTCATAAAAAATATGTATTTGTGCTATTGTATCCAATATTACGATTATAAAAGAAAAGTACATGAATCTATATTTTCATAAAAAAAAAAAAATATATACATGTATTTTTTTATTTGGGAAAATATGAATGTTTAATTTGCATAAAGATTGTAATTATATATTTCTATCAATATAAATTATAAAAAAAATAAAAGTTGTACTTTACATTAAGAGAATATTTATAGATAGCTTAATAAGTAAATTTGTTATGAAAATTTTAATGGATATTTTTATAAGTAAAATAAAAACTAATAACTAAAATAATCATTTCCTTGACAATGTAAAAAAAGAACAAAGGACCGGACACGAGGCACTCTGTAGCTGTTAATTTACCCCAGTGGTGACGAATTCACAGAACTAAGACACACAACTGTCAGATGAGGAGACTAGAGTAGAAGTAAAGGGATAAATATGGCAGCGAGAAAGAGAGAGAGAGAGAGAGAGAGAGACTAATATGATGGAAAGGGGAATGCGGTTGGGGAAGCTGAGAATGAACTAACTCGCGAAATCGGACAATCCAAAGACGGAAATCACCGATTACTAGCATGAGAATTAGTGGTTACTCCGCAAAGAGAATTTCTACTACTCGTTGAGAGATAGTCACTATTTTGCAAGATTTAACCACGAGATGAGAAACTAACAGTGATCATTATACATTGGTATTACAGTCATTATTTTTTGCCACTAAATATCAAAAGTTCATCATCATATACGTACACGGAGAAAAAAATCTGATAATATTTTTTATTTTTCAAATAAAAATTACTATGTCGCCGAGGCAAACTAGAAACGGTCCAATAATATCGAAATTTTCCTTTAAATAAGTAAAAATTATAATCACTTAATCCTATAAATTACTAAATTATAAGTAAAATTACTATGAGTTTTAAAGTACAAAACACAAGTATTCAATAAAATTTACTATTTGATTTAGTAAAAAATCTATTTTAGAATAAAACTTTCACTGAGACTGCTATTGAATTTTTACTAATCCAGATTGTAAAATTTGTCTCCTTGAGTGTAATAATAAATTTTTTTTTTTCTGATGAGATATATATATATATATATATATATATATATATATATATATATATATATATATTAGACTGTTTCAAATTAGGGGACTATTTTTTTTTTTTGATGAACATTGAAAAATCGAAAGGGTATCTTAAAATATGGTGACAGTTAAAATTTGAGCTCTTAATATTAATATTTAGAGGTGGCTATTTGTAATTTTCGATTTTTCATTTAGAAACATGGTAAAAAATACATAACTTCCGAAAAAATCAAGATACAAAAAATCTCTTCTCAGCTATTTTGTAGGAAATTTACTGATCTACAAAAAAGGTCTTCTATGATTTTTGCATAACTTCAACCATTCACAAGATATCCGACGTCAAAATTTAATAAAATTCAAAGAACTTGTTTTTGCTCGCTCCGAATTTTATACCATGCCAACCAATGAGAATTCAGAAATTTTCAATACATTTTTTTGTAGGAAATTGAACGCTCTACAAAAAAGTCTCTTATCGTTTTTTGATAAATCCATTTGTTCAAAAGTTATTAGAGCTCGAAGTAAAGTTGGAGATCTTTTTACTTTTCCGGTGAAACTATCGGACTAATCATAAAATGTCATAGAATCTTTTTTGTGGGCAATTTTATTTCTCACAAATTACCTCTGATAAATTTTTTTTAAATTCTGCATTCTCTTCTAGTTATTTCCATTTTAATGCTAAGCTCCTAAAAAAAGTGTTCTGATCGATTTTAAGAGCTCGACATTAAAATGGAATTAACTAGAATAGAATGCAGAATTCGGAAAAAATTTATCAGAGATAATTTTTAGGAAATAAAATTGTCTACAAAAAAGATTTAATGACATTTTATGATTTGTCCGATAGTTTCACCGAAAAAGTAAAAAGATCTCGAATTTTACTATAACTTGACTTCAAGCTCTAATAACTTTTGAACAGATGGATTTATCAAAAAACGATAAGAGACTTTTTTTGTAGAGCGTTCAATTTCCTACAAAAAATTGTATTGAAAGTTTCTGAATTCTCATTGGTTGGCATGGTATAAAATTCGGAGCGAGCATAAACAAGTTCTTTGAATTTTATCAAACTTTGACGTCGGATATCTTGTGAATGGTTGAACTCATGAAAAAATCATAGAGGACCTTTTTTGTAGACCAGTAAATTTCCTACAAAATAGTTAAGAAGAGATTTTTTGTATCTTGATTTTTTCGGAAGTTATGTATTTTTTACCATGTTTCTAAATGAAAAATCGAAAATTACAAATAGCCACCTCTAAATATCAATATTAAGAGCTCAAATTTTAACTGTCACCATATTTTAAAATACCCTTTCGATTTTTCAATGTTCATCAAAAAAAAAAAAATAGTCCCCTAATTTGAAACAGTCTAATATATATATATATTATATATTGTTGGAATGTATTCTGAATATTTATTTATGGATATATCTCAACTGTCATCTTAAAATCCGCCATTTCTTTTTTTTTTTTGACCACGGTGGGATTCGAACCTACGCCTTGCGAATAATCCAGTTCAAATGCAAGCACACTAACCACTCGGCTACAAGTACCATTCGAATTTCTCAAAGTATATGCCAAATATAAATAAAATACAACGAACTCGAGATTATATCTCACGTATTAAAAGTTACAATCTTAAATAGTAATTTTTACTTGCTAAGTGGCGATTCACATTACCGATGTTTTAAAAACTACAATACCTCAAGAAAATTTTATTTGATATTATAAATTTTAGAATACTCTAGTTTTTTTTACAATGTTTTCAGTAATAGTTTTAAAATGTTATGAAGTAAAATTAATAATCTTACAAATTGTACTAATCGGCATACAAATGAATAAATTTTGCGAAATTCATATAAATATAACTTGAGTAATGTGTGACTTTTCTGTTGTTTCCAGATAAAAATCACTATCTACTCTATACTAATATTTTCTATTTTATCTACTAAATTTTACAGAATAGATAAAAATAAATACAAGTTTTAAAGTAATTTATTGTTAATAAATTGTAATATTCAACTTCTACGCTTACAAATCTTTTTAACTCAGAATTGTAATATTATCAAAGAGATTTTTGAATATTGTTATTTCCAGAATGATCGTTGTGAAATAGTTATAGATTGTTACCATTCTTTATTCAATTTTTACTAATCTGCATTATAATTTTTACAAATCGCAAAATTTACAATACTGATTGTAAGAATCAATAAAAAAAATGTAACTTTCCATTATTAATAGTAATTTTTGGTTTGGATTGTAAATTTCTCATTGGAAAGTAATTTTTATTTGACAATTATAAATATCATCTAATTTTGAGCTCCGTTTTTTTCCGTGTATACATTAACTATTAAAAATAAAATTATTGGATAAATTATATATTTATTTTTTCATAATTACTTCAAAGGTTGTATAAAATGTTACACGTTCTTATTTTTCCTGCTTACATTTATCTGCATTATGAAATTAATTTAGATTTGAACATAAGGGATTTTAAAATACACTCATTTACTTAATGGACACTTGATTTCTATGGTGATTATAGTATATACAACTTCTTTTACGATTTTCATATCATTATTAAAAAAAGAAAAATAAATGAATAAATCCAAAAAACGGTTGACCCTAAGGCCTAGCCCTAAAATTCCCCTTTGTTTCAATTCAATAATCTTAGAAAAAAAATAGTTTTTAAACTTTTAACTATTATTCTTATTCATATTTTATGTTTTCAAATATTATTCATTAGAGGCCCTTAATATTTAAATCGATTACTTAGCTTGCTAAAGTAGAACATCGTTCAACTTTTGATAAAACAGAACTTTAATTTTTAAAACCAACAAAATTATGACATTCACTAAATAGTCTAGTCGAAACTCTGAAAAGGGCGACATTTCTCGAAAATTGGTGCAAATTTGGTCAAAGGTATATGATGTCATCCACAATCAACCCCCTAAAATAAAAAAGTCATCATGCCAGGGGTTAATGAAAAAAAAGCCGGCCTGGTACTTAATGACCTTGATGACCCTTCTACCCCCACCGTCTATCTTACTGCATCAAATAATTATATCAAATTAAAGGAAATTTTATGTATAGAAAGGAATGAAATGAGGCAGGATGGGATGTTTTGAGTTGGGTTCGAATCCAAGCTCTCAACAGTCTGATTCTCTTTCACGGTACATAAAATACCCGACCTGGTACCCTATGACCTTGATGATGCTTCTACTACCACCGTCCATTTTACGGCATCAAATAGAAAAGTAGCTTCCTAGGACCTCAAAACGTCGAGATCTGATGAAAATTTGATTTTTGAAAATCGAGCCGAAACCAATAGTTTCCCTTTTTTTAAAATTTTCAGTTTTCACAGTAAGAAGTCAAAATTAATAGTATATAACACACCTAGGGAAGTAAAGTAAGAAATGTCTCAGATCACGAGCCGAGGTCAATAAACATGTGATCTGAGACATTTCTTACTTTACTTCCCTAGGTGTGTTATATACTATTATATTGGATTGACAATGAACAGATCTATTTAAGTATTTCAGCGTATTAAATATTAATTTTTGTCTTACTATACAGATATGGGATCGAGATCAGCCATTAATAGATATTACTACTTTATATCAAAGCAATCATAACATTTTATATAATAATCGAACTCATACCATTACACTTCATGCTATTTCACCACAAGAAGAGGTAAAAATATCCCACGATCTGGCAGCACTGATCGAACTAGAAAAATAATTTTTTTAATTCATTCAATATATTAAATTTTACTTATGAGTTTCAAAAGCGAAAAATTTAAAATCAAAATAAACCTCTAATGAAAATTACAAAAAAAAAAATCTGGGCATCGGTTGACCCTGCGGGCCAGCCCCAAAACTTCCCGCTGTTTTCGAGCTCCTTGAGCTCGAAAACATCGTTGTAAATACATTTTCGAGCTCTTCGAGCTCGAAAATACTTTTGCATGCCATTATTTTCGAAAAAAACAGTTTTTAGCATTTCTTTCTCCCGCGATAACTCTCAAACGAATTATCCGATTTTTAAGTTTGAGGTGGCAATCGACGCGTTTTAATAGATTCTAAAGCTCATTAGATTTTTGGATTTTTTGGTTGAGTCGTTTCAAAGATATTCGCAAAAAACTTTTTTACCATTTCTTTCTCCAACGATAACTCTCGAACGAATTATTCGATTTAGATGTTTGAGGTGGCAATCGACGCGTTTTATTGAGTTCTAGAGCTGATTAGATTTTAAAGTCGATCGTATAAGTCGTTTTCGAGAAATCAATAAAAAACTAAAAAAAAAAAATTTTTTTTTTTCGTAATTGGCCAATATCTTCGAGTCTACTTGGTCAAATGATCTGAAATTTTCAGAAAAGTTGATGGCCAAAAAACTCTTTCGATTGCCGCCTTAACCATCCAAATCGGTTTATTAGTTAAAAAGTTATAAAGAGTTTACATACATACATACATATACACACACACACACACACACATACATACAGACACTCGGACATCATTCTAAAAATAGTCAGAATAGCTTCCTAGGACCTCAAAACGTCGACATCTGATGAAAACTCGATTTTTGAAAATCGGGGTGAAAACAATAACTTCCCGAAATTTTTGAAAATCATCGATTTTCTAAGCGGGAAGTTAAAAAAAAAAATTATTTTCTTTTTATTTTGATTATCAGTTGATTAATTTTTCAAAGGTAATTAGAGGTAAAACTCAAAAATTGGTTATCTTATGTAATTTTTAAAGTAGGCCTAATTTCGCAAACAGTGAATAAAGAAAAAATGAAAAATTGAAGTATCTCATCTCAATACTATCTCTCCTACATTTTATTTATATCACTATAAATTTCTGACTATATTAACGAATATATGAATAATGATAGATATTAATAGTGAAATTAAAAAATAATTCTTAATAAATTTACATAATTAAGTATAAATTGTCATTGTCATTGTCAGTAAATAGTCAGAGTTAAAATAATGATAATGGTTAATTAGTCAGCACAATAAAAGGATTGGCAAACAAGCCATTAGCGAGTTTAAAAGTACTTGGAAACAAAAGTACAGCGGCAATTGGCGTATTACTTATTGAGCCATTGAATGCCGAGTTCTAGCGACTAAACGAAACTCAACTAGAAGTCGATGCTTTAAAGCAATGGCACTTTTTTTTCCATTTTATTGAGTAAATTGCGGTCACGAAAAGTCACCAATAATAATTTCTATTAACTATAAAGAGAAGAGATTCATTATCTGGCAAACTATAGTCACACTTTATAAGCTTTTTATTTTTCATTCGTTCCTATAATTTTTTTTTCTTCACTCATTTTTATTCTCTCAACTAGTAAAGTTCCTCTTTCCGAATATCTTCCAGTACAAAAATCCATTGTATCGTATAGTCTATTGTACTTGGAATTTTCGCGATTATAAAAGTTGGTGACTAAAGGATAAAAAGAAAAAGGACATTATTATTATTATTATTTTTTTTTTCGTTATTATTATTACTATAATTTTTTTTTCTATTGCTCTTCTTTACTTAAAGTACAAAGCTTGCTCTAAGCGTGTGTATATAGTATATAATGGTACTCACTTGGTTTCGTTATTATTACATTCTAGCAGTGGAAAATGGAAATTTAATACACCGTCTCACTCCTAACGCCCAGGTGATAACAATGCCGAGGCCCTCGCGGGAAAAAAATATCGCCGTGAGCGAGAACAAAAAACTCAACTCGTGTAGTGTGGAAATATATAGTAAAAGAAAAAGTAATAGAGAGAAAAAGACCGGAAAAATGAGAACAAACGAGCCAAGTACAAGTATATTTTGTATGATTTGTTTTATTCTTTGTTATATAATTATTCTATATTATTTTAGTTTTATTTTCTTTATAAATAAAAAAGACAACGATTTATTTTATGAACCTGAAAAGATTTTCATGAACTCAATCCATTCGCTTTTGTAATTTTAATTATTTTATGTTGTCGTGACAGTTTAATTGTATAAATATTTAAAATCGACAGGTGATCAGTTCTTATTCTATTGAAATAATTGTTGTCTCAACAATGACAAGGGATAATGTTTCCGTTTTTACTGCATAATTTTGATAATTAATTATTCAAACAATAATTTTCTACTTGAAGCGGAAATACGATGTTTAATTTTTAAGTATTCTTTAACAAATGTCAAATTTGTTAAAGTGTCGAATTGAATAATAATGCATGAGAGAATTAAGGATATTGATTGGGAAGCATCAAATTAAATTATCAACGTTATATACACGGAAAAAAAATTTCCTGTTGCAGCAACAGGATTTTCCTGTAGCTACAACAGGAGGCAGTCATGTTGCAACAACAGGAAAAAATCCTATTGTAGCAACAGGATTAATACTGTTGTTGCGACTCAATAGTAAAATATAGTTACCCAATAAAAAATTTTGCGTCAAAAAACTAAATGTCAAAGATTTTTGTATCAAATATTTAACACTTTTTTGTGTTGATTTAACAGAATAAATGTTAATTGTACACATAAAACTATTAAATATTTAACACAAAAATTTTTGACGCAATGACGCAAAATTTTTTACTGTGTAACTATATTTTACTATTAAGTCGCAACAACAGTATTAATTCTGTTGCTGCAACATGACTGCCTCTTGTTGTGGCTACAGGAAATTTTTTTCCGTGTACATATCATAAGTAGGTGAGAGTACGCAACGATAGAATATCTAAAAAAAAAAAAAAACACGAATTTTTTCAAAATTTTACATACATTTGAAATTTTTGTGACACGCTCTCTAAAAACGAATAAGCTGAAAACACGTGAAAATCATGTACCTGTGAAAAATGTACCACTATTTGAATTAGTGACACACTTTTCACTAGTAAACAGTGAACAGTTACTGTTTTCACTATTTCAAATTTACAACAGGAGATTTTCCAAGGTATAATGGTACTCTCTTCGAAAATTTAATGAGAAAAAATTTGACTATTGTAAGCTTATAATAGTTTTTGAAGTAATAGAAAAGTAAAATTATAAAATTACGGTTGTTGATTGCAAATAATATCGAACTAAAAAATGTTTTAATTAATAGTTGTGAATAATTTTTATTGAAATGTTAAAATATTTATTAATTAAAACTTATTCTGATTCAAAAATAAATAAAGAAATAAATAATAATAAGCTAATTGAACATTTAATAAAAAAATCTGGGTTAGCCAATTCTGACCCAAGGACGGGGAACTATAGGTATAGCCGAACTTAGATAATCCTGCCTTGGCCCAAGTCTGGGTTGCCATTGAATGATCAAGACAGGGGAACCAACTATTGGCTTAAGCTCAGGTAATGATTGAAATGGCCAGGATTGAATGAACATTCTTGACCCAAGCATAGGCCAATAGGGACGTGCCAAAGCTAGGTTCCTCAGTGCTGAGCCAAGGAGGGCCCCTTCGTTCAACTGGCAGCTTCTGCACTGGGCATTCAAAATTAGTAAATATTCACTTATTCCACTTATTTATGTTTAGGGAGTATAATATATGTAGAATCATTCATTATGGATCAGTCCATATTTTTTAATATTTGATAAACCTCTGATCAATAATTGATAAACATCCGATCAATA
Organism: Microplitis manilae; assembly: GCA_030273425.1. Lineage (NCBI taxonomy): Eukaryota > Metazoa > Arthropoda > Insecta > Hymenoptera > Braconidae > Microplitis > Microplitis manilae. The sequence continues at coordinate 9,566,366 of CP092720.1, read as the reverse complement.
AACTATTAATTGATATTTTATAACGACTTCCTTAGAATCAATTTAAGTAAACGGTTTATCAAATATTGATAAATTTGATTAATGTTTAGTGAATCCTTTTCTCAGTGTGAAAGATCAAGATATATTTTTGTGATTAATTGTATGTATTCTGAAAAACAAATTTTTTATTAAAAAAATTAATTTAATATTGAACTCCCTGATTAAAAACTCCGATTGAATCTGATTGAAACTCAATCAGAATTCTATCAGTTTCAATCAGAAACGAATATTCAATCAGAAATGTTCGGGAGCGTTCGAGGGCTCTGATTGACTTTCAATCAGATTCAATCAGTTTCAATCAGAAAAAAATATTTTTTATTTTCTAATTATTTTCCGATTGAATCTGATTGAAATATCTCAATCAGATTCAATCGAAAAATAATGATTTTTTAAAAATTATTTTCCAATTGAATCTGATTGAATTTTTCTCAATCAGTTTCAATCGGATTTAATTAGAAAATAATAATTCTTTAAAATTATTTTCTGATTGAAACCAATTAAAACCGATTGAAAAAAGTTCAATCGGATTTCATCAGATTCAATCGGAAAATAATAATTTGTTTCTCGATTATATGCCGATTGAATCTGATTGAAATATTTCAATCTGTATACTGAAAAGAAATTTAGTATACATTTCTTTAATTAAAATACGAAAATACATTGAGTACAAAATGCTTGATTTTGTATTCTATATTATTTAGAAAGTTTAAAAAAAAATTTGTTTTGAGACCTACTCAAAGTTTGTCCAGGCATATATAAAAGCGAATAATAATAATAATAATAATAATAATAATAATAATAATAATAATAATAATAATAATAATAATAATAATAATAATAATAATAATAATAATAATAATAATAATAATAATAATAATAATAATAATAATAATAATAATAATAATAATAATAATAATAATAATAATAATAATAATAATAATAATAATAATAATAATAATAATAATAATAATAATAATAATAATAATAATAATAATAATAATAATAATAATAATAATAATAATAATAATAATAATAATAATAATAATAATAATAATAATAATAATAATAATAATAATAATAATAATAATAATAATAATAATAATAATAATAATAATAATAATAATAATAATAATAATAATAATAATAATAATAATAATAATAATAATAATAATAATAATAATAATAATAATAATAATAATAATAATAATAATAATAATAATAATAATAATAATAATAATAATAATAATAATAATAATAATAATAATAATAATAATAATAATAATAATAATAATAATAATAATAATAATAATAATAATAATAATAATAATAATAATAATAATAATAATAATAATAATAATAATAATAATAATAATAATAATAATAATAATAATAATAATAATAATAATAATAATAATAATAATAATAATAATAATAATAATAATAATAATAATAATAATAATAATAATAATAATAATAATAATAATAATAATAATAATAATAATAATAATAATAATAATAATAATAATAATAATAATAATAATAATAATAATAATAATAATAATAATAATAATAATAATAATAATAATAATAATAATAATAATAATAATAATAATAATAATAATAATAATAATAATAATAATAATAATAATAATAATAATAATAATAATAATAATAATAATAATAATAATAATAATAATAATAATAATAATAATAATAATAATAATAATAATAATAATAATAATAATAATAACAATGATAATAATAATAATAATAATAATAATAATAATAATAATAATAATAATAATAATAATAATAATAATAATAATAATAATAATGTAATGTAATGTTTATTATTAATTAGCTAAAGCTATTACATCATTTCATCTATACAATACACAATATTAATAACAATACTTATCCAACTATAAATCACAATTTAATATAATTAAATTTTGTCAAAATAACCGATATTAGTTTTTATATACTTTTTTAGTAATATTTTAAATAACTTTATACGACTTTCATTTTTTATTTCCCTAGTTAAATTATTGTACCACTTATAACCTTTGTATACAATCGATTTTTCCGCAGTATGTGTACGTGTACGCATTATTTTGATTGCTGACTTATTTCGAGTATTATAGGCATAATTAGAAAACTTAATTTCATTGTTTAAGTAGTCGGGATAAAGCTTGTTTTTCATTTTATATATGAATAAACAGGTGTTATACACAATCCTCTGTCTCACCGACATCCAACCTAAAGTTTCTAGCATCAATTCTAAATTTGTATACCTATTTACTCCTAAGATAGCACGCATCGCTCGATTTTGTAACTTTTGGAGTATATCTAGCTTATTTTCAGTATAGTTTATCATAAGTGTGCCACAATAATCAAAATGGGGTAAAACTATTGTATTATAAATTAGACACTTAGCATAGTTATTTACAGAATATCTTAATCTATTAATCACATTAATTTTTTTAGCAATCTTACGACTCAAATACATAGCATTGCTACTAAAATTTAGATTATCATCTATCATGATACCCAAATATTTGGTTTCACGAACATATTTCAACTCACTACCATTAATTGACAATTTGCATTTATTTCTTATATCTTTTAGTCGTTGATCATGAATAATCATGTATACCGTTTTTTTCACATTAATTTTCAGTTGATGTTTGCTTAACCATTCCGATAATAGTCCGAGACTATTATTTAATTTAGTTTCAATCATCTTAATATTATTGCTACTGACTGCCAACCTCATATCGTCTGCAAACAACTTGCAGTCAATGCCTGACTGATTAAAGATATTTATTATTTTATTTATGTAAATAATAAACAGTAAAGGACCTAATTTCGACCCTTGAGGCACTCCAAACTTAACTTCACTTTCGTGTGATGTCGCATTCTTAAATTTAACTTTTTGCCTTCTCTTAAATAAATAAGACTTGAACCATTCAAGTACCACACCACCTATACCCAACTCATATAATATTAATATTAAAGTATCACGATTGATAGTCTCGAACGCACGTGCGAAATCGACGAATACAACCCCAATGAACAAACCTTTATCCAAATCTTTTCTCCAGTTTATAATAGAAGACTGTAAAGCTGTTTCGCATGAGTGGTTTCTTCTAAATCCCGACTGCTCTGGGTTAATAATGTTGTTAACATCAATAAATTTACTAAGCTGTATTTTGACTATATGTTCTAGGATCTGTTCGTATAATGGTAGCGTGTTAATCGGCCTTAGGTCCTCTACTCTAACACTTCCTGCCACTTTTTGTATGGGTGTTATCGTGGAAATTTTCCAATTGTCTGGCACTATACCAAACTTGAGGGAGTTCTTTATCATGTATAAAATAATATCACTTTTCGTCTTCCATATAAGTTTCACAAGTCGCGCATTAACCTCATTTTTAGATCCCTTTTTACAATCAAGCCCAATGATAGCTTTATCAATTATATCATAATCAACATCTTCGAAAACTTCCCATTTACATATAATATCCTTATTTGCATTATTAGAATTACTATTTTGATTATCTATTTCACTAACTATATTCTCTATACTGCTTATAAAATATTCATTCATTTTATTTGTAATTAATTGTATATCCGCTATAGCTTCACTACCAAATTTAATTTCACATATTTCAGAATAGTTTATTTTCTTATCTCCTATCAAATCTTTCAAAGTTTTCCACATTTTTTGAGGTTGTCTTTTGTTATTGTCAATATGATATTCATAATACTTCTTTTTATTTTCTCTTAATTCATAAACAACTTTATTGCGTAATATTTTATAATTAGTCAAATCCGTCAAAGACTGGGAAATCCTAGCTATTTTGAAAGCATTATCTCTTTGTTTCATAGTATTAATAACTTGTTCATTAATCCACGGTTTATTTTTCCAATTAAATCTAATCAGTTTACGTTTCAAGGGTGCAATCTCATTTAAAATATCTAAAATATAATTACTTATTTGATCTATAGATAAATTAAAACTTTTTACTTTATCTAAATCATTGTCAATATTTAGCATGCTAGATTGAAACTTGGGAAATTTTTTAATCAGTTTATCTTGGAAAACTTCGTCACTAAATTTACTATAGTCTCTACAATATATAAAAGATCTCTTATTTACATTAATTACTCCCTCAATCTCTAAATAAATAATGTTATGGTCAGAGATTTTCGGTGTGGTCATAACTTTATGTAGAATTTTGAAATTAGTAAAAACTAAGTCAATTATAGTTTCTGAACTCATAGTAGTTCGTGTCGGCATATCTATATTTTGCTTTAATCCAGAATATGACATTCTTTCTGTTAATTTTTTTGCATAATAGTCCATTTTTAGGGTATCTATATTAAAATCGCCTAAAATTACCAATTTACCTATATCGACTAGTTTTTCCGCCAACTCTAGTATATTATCACAGAAAACATTTACGCTGCTACTAGGTGATCTATATACATTACAAATGATCAGTTTTTCACTATTGTCATGGATTTGTATACAATTTATCCATGATCCAATTATAAACTCATTACTATTTACAATAACTTTATATCTTATATTTTTGTTTACATAAGTAACTACTCCTCCAGTTCTACTATTGTTCGAATTAGTCCTAGTCATATTATAATTTGGAAATGCGATTTCACAATCCAATACATCATCTGTTACGTGAGTTTCTCCTAAACATAATATATCTGGCTTCAATAAATTTAAAATCATATCAATTTCATCCTTTCTGTTCATCAACCCACAAATATTAACTGTAATAATGCTTAATTTCGATTTGTTGTATTTGACGGATTCACCTATGACTGTTTGCTATTTTTCGGCATACAAAGTATTAATTTGTCTCTGTTTCAATAATTTTAAATAAGAACTACAATTTCTATCAGTTGCAGTATGGTTACAGTTAATATCTTTTAAATTATATTTATCAATAGCTTCTACACAATTGACACATCTCAGATTAACAGATTTACATTCACTGTCGTGATGGTTTTCCGAGCATCTCCGACAGACCTCTTCCTGGGAACAATTCTTAGCAATATGACCAAATTTCCAACATCTGTAACATCTAAGTATATCAACATGATTGAAAACTCTATAACTATTCCAACCAAACCGTATCCTTCCATGATTTATAATGGCTTTATGAATCTTCAAATTTGTCTGGATGATTATTGAACCATTTTTACTTGTAGAGTACTTTTTTATGACTTTAATTACATTATTTATGTCTCTCTCCTCAACTTTCAACCATTCATTTTGTTGAATTAAATTAACTATTATTTTATCATCACTCAACTTCAATATATCATCCTCCACATTAATTATTTTTATTTTAGGCAGCTTTTTTGTGATGCTTCTTACAGTAAGAGCATCACCGAATCGAGTTTGAATTTCGTTGGTTAACTTGATCTTGTCACTTTCATTTTCAATATCGATAACAACATTACCATTCGGTTGACTTCTAAGTTTTTTAACATTTACTCCAAGTTTGACTACATCTATATTACTTTTCAACCGATTAATTGTATCATCATTCTCTTGAACTATTGCTGGTTTTACTATAATTCGATCTATATTTGATGCAACTGGAACCTTTTTTATGACTGAACTATAACTAATTCTATTATTATTATTATTATTACTATCATTTATATTACCACCTTTATCAGGTATTTGTTGGCATTGAGTAACTTTTAATGAATCTTTCAAAACAGAGAAATCTTTTTTAACTTCCATTGATATTTTTGATATTTCATGCTGAAAAAATTGTTTAAGTGAATTCACTACGTCATTTATATGCCTATTAATATCCTGTTTTATTAACTCTTTAATATACTTCAGATTTTTTGCATTTATTGTGTCTATTTTGTTGATGATTCGATCGACGCTTGACATTTGCTCCCCTGGACAAACATCAGTAACCATAATGTCATTATCAACTGTGTGTACGTTTGACATATCAATGTCATTGATGTCTTTTGCTAAGTCTCCTTTTAGCTGGATATCATATGTATTATACGGTCCATTGCATCTTATTAATTGATTATTAGAGTCATAGACTTTATGACAATTTGAGTCAGCACAGCCAGGGTGAAAATCCTTCAAACAAACTTTACAACCCCAGACAGATCTACTAACAACTTTCTTACAGCGAAAGCAAGTGAAAACTTTTCCTACATTGTCGCCCATAACTTGTTTGGTTATAGATGACATGAATGCAAGATTAAGCTTTACATGAAAATATGCCTTATTCGGTTCTAACCTCAAACTTCAATTTCGATCAAATAATTAATTATAAAACATTATTTAACAATTATTGACTCAAATATTATTAACAAAACGATAAACAATGAAGTAATTGAGATTTACAATAATAATATTATCAATTATCTGTTCTAATTCACTTATAATACATGTTAAATACAGAGCACATTTACAACACGTCCACTCATAATAATAATAATAATAATAATAATAATAATAATAATAATAATAATAATAATAATAATAATAATAATAATAATAATAATAATAATAATAATAATAATAATAATAATAATAATAATAATAATAATAATAATAATAATAATAATAATAATAATAATAATAATAATAATAATAATAATAATAATAATAATAATAATAATAATAATAATAATAATAATAATAATAATAATAATAATAATAATAATAATAATAATAATAATAATAATAATAATAATAATAATAATAATAATAATAATAATAATAATAATAATAATAATAATAATAATAATAATAATAATAATAATAATAATAATAATAATAATAATAATAATAATAATAATAATAATAATAATAATAATAATAATAATAATAATAATAATAATAATAATAATAATAATAATAATAATAATAATAATAATAATAATAATAATAATAATAATAATAATAATAATAATAATAATAATAATAATAATAATAATAATAATAATAATAATAATAATAATAATAATAATAATAATAATAATAATAATAATAATAATAATAATAATAATAATAATAATAATAATAATAATAATAATAATAATAATAATAATAATAATAATAATAATAATAATAATAATAATAATAATAATAATAATAATAATAATAATAATAATAATAATAATAATAATAATAATAATAATAATAATAATAATAATAATAATAATAATAATAATAATAATAATAATAATAATAATAATAATAATAATAATAATAATAATAATAATAATAATAATAATAATAATAATAATAATAATAATAATAATAATAATAATAATAATAATAATAATAATAATAATTAATTGATTGATTTTATTTTATATATAAATTTTTCTAAGTACTCAGATTTTTTTTTTTCAACTCGAAAATTTTCTACGTCCAGAAAACGGTAATTTATTTTTTGAGTATTTTCAGAGCTTCGTTAGAATTTAAAACCGATGAAGAGTTTGCATTTAGACCTCATAGTTCTCAGAGAGGATTTAGTGTGCCAATATTGTATTATTTTCCGACCGGTAAATAAAAGATCAAAGGAATTGAATTTTTTGAGGTCCAAACTAGAATTTGTTTTTTTACTCGAGCATATTATCTATGAGATACAAGTAGTTTAACATTGGACAGTATAAAAATTGTAAGCTATTAAGCTTAATATAGTATAAATCTTTTTTACTGTAAAATGTTCTACTGTTAAGTTATAGCAATTTAAAAAAAAAGTTATTCAATTTACATACTTTTTAAATGGAAAAATTTGATACTCGAGAGAAAGTACTTTAAATTAAATTTAAGAGCTAAAATTTTCAGGGAATTTTTTTCTCAATGTAAACGGCACAATTATCTTGTGTCGACTAGAAAAAAAAATTTCGTTTCAAACGAAGTGGATTCAATTAGAAAATAATAATTCATTTATCGATTATTTTCCGATTGATTCCGATTAAATCCGACAAAAATTTCTTAATCAGTTCTAATCAGTTTCAATCGGAAAATAACAATTCAGATATTATTAATAATTATTAAAATTTGGGCAGATATGAATTTCATTTCTCATGAATTCAGCAATTTTTGAAATATCAAAGTATAGAATTCTAGCAGTCTTTCCAATTTAATCAATTTTATAAAAATTAAAACAAGCATTTTTCGGAATTATATTATAAAAACTTTTTTTGAAGAACTGTATTGATTGAATTAAAACTATCACGAAAATAAAAGGCAACATTAATAAAAAATTATATATATATTAGGCTAGTTAAAAAAAAAAATTTTTTTTTTGGTATCCAAAAATTGAAAGTATACCTAAAAACCAAAATTTCTGTACCAATTCAAGCTCTTCATAATAATACTGTGGTTTGCGTCCATCCGTTTTTATTCATATTTACAGAGTATTTAAATAACACGGGAAAAAAACTTTTTATATTTTGGAATTTTCTAACTTACAAGCTAATCAACGAATTATTATGCACGATAGATATTTTTGTAGGAAATTGAATGCTCTGCAACAAAAGTCTCATCATTTTTTGATAAATCTAACTGTTCAAAAGTTATTTGAGCTTAAAGTCAAATTTATAGTAAATTTTGAGATCGTTTTACTTTTCCGGCGAAACTATAAGTTTTATCAGAAAATATTATAGAAATTTTTTTGTAGGTAATTTCATTTCTCAAAAATTATTATGAATATAGTTTTCCAAAATTTCGCTTTTTTTTCTAATTATTTTCATTTCAATATCAAGCTTTTAAAAAAACAGTTTTCTGATTTATTTTTTATAAATTCTAAAATATATTTTTTGTATTTTAACTTTTATTTTCTAAATAAATTTTTCTTATGGGGGTGTTTAACGCAAGGATTTTCGTATGCTCCAACTAATAGAAAAAAAGTTGCTTGAACCAAGAGAAAAATTTCTTAAGAGAAAAGATATATATGGAGGAGAGAAAATTCACGTCCTAGGCAATAGCAGTAGGAGTAGTTCGGTTCTCGCCACTAGATAGCGCCTACCACTTGTGTAATGTCCCTGGTAAGAAACTTAGTTCAGACATATTATATTTCAGACTTGGAAGCAATTCTAATAAGAGCACTCCTTTGTTCTTTGACAGAGTGACGAGTACAATTTTTGGTGGTAATGTAGTATATTCTATATTACTTCATGACATGCAATCTAATTGTCAATATAGATTCAACGTAGATTTTGAAACATTCGGTTTTTTGATTTTCTACCATTTAATAATATATACAATTATTTGTTCCCGGGAATCGGTAATTTTTTATTAATTCATAATCGGAACCTTCCAGAAATATCCGATTAAATCCGATTGAAACTGATTGAAAGTCAATCAGAAATTTCCGATTAACTTTCAATCAGAATTATTCAGAAGATTCCGATTAAATCTGATTGAAACTGATTGAAAGTCAATCAGAAATTTCTGATTAAATATGATTGGACGTTTTCAATCAGATTCAATCAGGATTTTTAATCAGGGCGGATATGAGATATTTTAAAACAAAAAAAATTTTTACTAAGAGAAAATTTTTTCAAATAAGAAAATAAGATATTTTAATGTAAAACTTTATTTTTGGAAACGACTTTCTTCTTGAAGCAAAAATTTCTTTTTTTCTGTGTACAATAATTTAAATCACTAAAAAATAAAGTTGTTAAATTTTTGTGAGTTTTTTTTTTCGCTTTTTTTCAAGCAAAAATTTGTTTCCAAAATTTTAAAAGGCAATATCTTTAAATGAAATATTGGATTATTAGAGTCATAGTCGCAATTTTGTTATCATCAGGTTTTCTCTTTTTTCTTTTGTAAAGAAACCACAGATTGTTCACAAGAGAAGAAAATATACGAAACAAAATGAAGGAACAAAAGTCAAGTGTATTTGTGTGTTTCGTTAAAACTAGTCACAAAAAGTTCTCGGGTGTTTTAGGGTGTCGTAACAAAAGTCTCAAGAACCCAGAAGCAAAAAAAAAGTAACTTCATTTCTCTTTATAAAAAAAATTTAGTATGGTCGGCTGTAAATGTTTTTAAAATGCAATCCGATATCAGTGTTTTTTAAAAAGTTAAATTATTAATACATATGAATTATAAACCATAATAATATAAAAATAAAGTAATATGAAAAGAAGTCAATCATAAATGATTTATTTATTTAAATGAAAAAAAAATTATAAACGATGAAAACATAAAAAGTAAAGTATACAATTAACATTTAATGTGATATTTTATAAACCAACAGGTTTTTTCCATTATCTTGCATTTTTCTTTTTATTTCTTTTTAACAACTTTTCAACAATCTATTCTGTTTTAGCTGATGCTGTTACTACTCACTTAATTATTATTTTAACCATTTTTTTCTCCTCTTAAATAAAAAACATTTCGTAATGGTCGCACGCAAGGTTCCGTGATGAGTATTACCTGCGTGTTAAGAGGACCGAGAAAAGTCCGAATTACGCGTTGGAAGTGTAAAATAACCTACGGATAAGAGAATAAAAAAAAAATATGAACCTAAAACGAACGGGTTGTTTTTACTCAACACACGAAAATTAGTTGAAGCGCAAGATGTTTATTTTTTCCGGTCATTTGTCAATCCTACCAATGTCAACAAATTTAACATCACACATAAAACAACTAAACAATGTTATCGTTTCGAAAATAACAATAATATTGATATTATTATCTCAAATATTTTTATACAATAATTAACAAAATATTTTTATGCTTAGAAAATTTTACGGTATTTATTATATTATAAATTTATAGGAAAATTAATGTCGCGATAGTAGTATGAGGACAGTAATTAATTTTGATTAAAATAACCTACAACATAGAAATTCTTTTGAATACATCGAACGGAATTTATAATGTGTATTGTAATTTTCATAAAACAAAATTTTATTTTAAAAATTTTTTAATAGCTGCTTCTTAACTGATTATGCTTAAGTAGGATGTTTGGTAAAATATTTGTAAAAAGTAAACTAAAGGCATTAAAGTCAGAAAAACATTTTAATCAAAAGAAAGCCTAAAAAAATGGATTTAACAATTTTTTGATTCTTTTTAACAAAAAAATAAATATTAAAATAAAATTTTGAAAAATTGTACGTATAAATTATGAAATTTTTGACATGTTCATTTTTTTAGAAATATTTTTTTTTCATTATTTATCTGTTAAAAAAAATTTTTTTAATTTCAAATGTCTGCTAACTTTACTATTATTCAGGTGCAATCAATAGCTCAATATACATGCAATCATTTAGTAACAATAAAATATAAACATGTTAATTTTGTAAAATAAAACAATATTCGAAACAGTCAATCTTCTACATTTATCCAAAATTTCATGAACATTTAAATACATATCTATAATTATAATACAAAAAATAATTCACAAGATGTTGTACATATAGAGATATTCGCTAATTGATTCTAACCTACCAGTACTAGAATGAACGAAAATTCTTTTGGTAAAATTACCATGCTGCGTAGTACTAAATATCAAAAAAATTAGAATTTTTAAATTCAAATTAATAACTTTTCTAATAGATCTAATTTTTTAGTTTTTTTTATTGTAAACATTGAAAAAGTATTAGATATTTTTGATAAGTCAGAAATATTACTATATATTATACACTGATAGAAAAACTATCTTGATTCTGTGACGAGTCACAAAAACTTAATTATTTAAAAAAAAAAAAAAATAATAATAATTATAATAATAATAATTTTACTTTATTAATTAAAAAAAAAAAAAAAAAAAAAAATAATAATAATAATAATAATAATTTTACTTTATTAATTTAATAAATAAAAAAAAAAAAAAAAAAATAGTATAAGTAATATAGGAGTAAGTGAGAAAGAAAAAATTCGTGGAAGTTAAAAAATCAATAAATTCCCAGAATAGAATAAAATTCTTGGAAACGAAGACTAGGAGAAGAGGAGAAGAAGAAGAGAGAGAAAGAAAGTGTGAGCGAGAGAGAGAGAAGATAGGGCGATTGCTTGCAAAAGCAAGCTTAGTACCAAACGCCGCCGCTAGGCGGAAAGCGGCGCTGATCCGTGTGCATTTGAGGACGGTTATAGTAGAAGAGTTAAAAGCCAACTCAAATGCACACGAAATCAGATCAGCTCACTACTGGAGAATATCTCGTAGAGAGTAAAAGTACCTAAAGGGAAAAATACTCGGGAGCTGACAATTGAACGCATTGAAGCTAGAAGAAATTCTAGCTAAAAGAAAGCAGAGCAGCAGCATACCCAGCGGTATAGCAGAGGAGCAGCATACACAGTATACGGGGTATACTGGCAGCGGTATAGCAGAGGAGCAGCATACACGGTATACGGGGTATACTGGCAGCGGTATAGCAGAGGAGCAGCATACACAGTATACGGGGTATACTGGCAGCGGAGTAGCAGAGGAGCAGCATACACAGTATACGAGGTATACTGGCAGCGGAATAGCAGAGCAGCAGCATACACAGTATACGGGGTATACTGGCAGCGGTATAGCAGAGGAGCAGCATACACAGTATACGGGGTATACTGGCAGCGGAATAGCAGAACAGCAGCATACACAGTATACGGGGTATACTGGCAGCGGAATAGCCCAATATATATATGGAGGATACTGGCAACACTACTGGAGAGCAGAGAGCAGCGAAGTATAGTATACAAGGTATACTGGTAGCGGCAGCTGGAACCAAGCGAGGTGGAGCCGAGAAGAACAGCATACGGGGTATACTTGCAGTCAACGTAGAGAGCAGGGACGTACAGGACCTACTGGCAGCGGCAGCCGGAGCCAAGAATAGAGAGGCAGAGAAGCGTGGTCTACGAAGTATACTCACAGTGCAAGTGGAGAGCGGCGAGTTACAAGGCCTACTACGAGCGGTAGCTGGCGCCAAGAGTGGGGACACCGAACGACGCAGTGTACGAGGCATACTGGCAGCGAGAACAACCGTCCAACACACAATATACTAGCAGTCGGAGCCAAGTATAGTGGAGCCAAAGTGTGCAGCGTGCAAGCAGCTGGAGCCAAGCGAAGCGGAGCTGAGATACACGGGAGTAGCAGCATACGAGCATACGACAATATACGGGGTATATTGGACATAGGAGCGGCAGTATACAAGCGGACGACAATATAGGGGTATATTGGACATAGGAACGGCAGTATACGGAGTATATCGGACAACATATGCTACAGTCAAAGAGCGGTGACTGTATTCCAGACCCAGCTGCACGAAGGAGATTTCACTGCGGAGGAGAGTTTTGGAAGAAGCCAGCCACGGAAGAGCGGAGAAACAGTGCAGTGGTTGCCATTCTATACACGCACTACATTCCCGGGGCAACTGTAAGGAAGTTATTCTTTAGCGGAGGGAGCTACTATACGCAGGCATCTACAGGTGGCGTCGCAGAGGAGCGGCTAGTACCACATAACACCGTGCAACAACATTTCTTCAGTGGTGGAGAGTGCCGAGTCCGGACGGAGAGGGATTGCACGAAGGCGAGACCCGAGGTGTGTGTGTCGCAAGTGAGGCCACAGAGCGGTAGACGACAGCAACCAGGAGCGGGGACACAGCATCAGCCCGCCAAACCACAGAGTACAGCGTCAGTTACGCAGGGTAACGTAGGATCTCAACAGACTAGCAACGGAGTCAGCCCAATCGAGGAGCAAAGCAGGGTACAGTGGGAGCATCCGTACGAGACAGTCATCCTGAGAAACATCCTAAACGGTGGGGTATACCAGGACCAGCAGCAGCGACAGCCCAGTCGCCAGCCCATGGCACACTACTGTCGAGTAGCAGTCAACGAAGGAGGATCGACCACATCAACCAAAACTTATACACAATTATAAATTAACTATTATTTTTTTTTATTATTATTATTATTATTTTCTATTTTTCTTTCTTCCATGTATTTAGTATCAAGCCATTTTTAAATAAGTGTTATATATATATATCTTAATCAAAGAGGTTTTCTGGTCAATTTTAATTATAGTTAGTAACGTCACCACCCTTATCCTATCCTAGAATCCTGGCATCTGACGAGCCAATCCACAAATAGGTCTAAGGGTAAAATTTAGATTTAAGATTTTAATAAGTAAGTTAAATAGAAACGTTACAATTCAAGAAAAATTTTTTCTTCAAAATGTGGTTCTTGATTCAAAATTTTGAATTATTTTAATTTAAGAAATAAGTCTTTGAACCGAAAAATTGAAATTCTCGGATAGAGAAAAATAATTCTTCGTTTGAGAATTTTATTTTTCGATGAAGCCTTTTTTATTTTGAAACATAATTCTGACATATTTCGCTTAAGAATTTCTTGCTCTTGGATTTAGATAGGCAAAATGTAGGATTAAGACGTTACCAATTTGTTTCGAGAATGGCGCGATTTTTAAATCAATTTACTCAGCTTGAAAAAAAACTTTTTTTTTATTTTAAAAGTAAAAAAATTTTAAGGTGATTTTTTAGGACTACATTCATTTACTTCAGATATGTTAAAGTAGAAATTTATTTTAAAAAAAATTTCTTTTTTCATTACTTTAAAAAGATCAAAGAATTATTACTTGAACCAAGAATTTAAAGTTCTTAAAATAATAATACGACATTTTTATTTGAAACCAAGTGGTCTTGCTTGAAGAATTCAATAGTATATCGATTGAAGATAATATAGTTTCGGGTCAAGACACGAGAGTTATCCATCAAAGATACAAAATCTTTAGAGCCAAGAAAATCTAAATCAAGACAAGAATTTCTTGAAGCAAGACAATTGGTTGTTTCAGAAATAAATTCTTGGCTCAAGAAAATATTTCTTGAGTCAATATAAAATTTCTATCAGTGTAATAAAAATATTTATCTTTAAGAGTACATTTGAGCAAAATTTTAGTAAACATTATTGAAACAAATGGTAATGGAAGGGAGAGGCAAAATGGGCCCCCTAAAATTTTGGATACCTCAAAATATTTGAGGGCAAAATGGGCCCCCCAAAATTTTTAACATGAAAAGTGTTAGGGGGTGAATGGGCTGCCTAGACTTTGAAAACCTACAAATATTTTTTAGCCAAACGGATTCCTAAACTTTTTTTAACAGAAATGATTAAAGAATTATGATAAGGGACAAACTAGGTCACGAGTTCAACAGCATTAGTAACTATAATTTTATTCAAAAACAATTTTTTCTATATAAACGAAAACAATTAAAATATAATTAGCTAAGTAATGAAGTTATTAGTTGTTACAACGAGTGATTAAAAACTTTGAATTAAGTTATTTTAAGGTCCAAATCTTCACTATCACCTCTTTTTTATACTTTATACATAGCAAAAAATTTCAAAACATAAAACAAGCGAGAAACACATATTGAGTTTTGTTGGGGGCCCATTTTATCCAACTTTTTAGGATTTTTTAATTTTTATAGGCACAGCAAATTAACACCACAAACTCAACAGAAGGAAAAAAAATTGAAACAAGCTGAAAAACTCACATTATAAAAATTTTTTGAAGGAGGCCCATTTTGTCCTACAGTTTTTAATTTTTTTATTTTCAATGGACAGAACACATTAAGGTCAAATACTTGGCAAGGGAGTAAAAAAAAGTAAAACAAGAAAAAAAAAACTGAGGATTTGAAAATTTTTTTCTTAAGCCCCCCCCCCTTTCCCCTATAATTGTCAAGAATTTCCAGATACCCCACTGTTGCCTAAATTTTTCGGGTAATTTTTCCTACAAAATTCCCTGCGCGTATATTACACAGCAATAATATTTTTAAATCATTTCAGCCCGAATCGATTACATTCATATAATAACAATAATATCCGTTTCTTCTTAACATTTCAAATGAACCGTAAAAATTGTATGTAAGAAGACAAAAAACACTTGAAATCGTCAGAAAAAAATATATATATATGTATATATTTTAGGCTGTTTGTGAAGTAGATTTCCGGACGAAATCTTGTACTAAAAACGCTGTTGCGCGGAACGCCAACGGCTTCACTTGTACTTTGCGTGGTCTTTCGTGCAAGTTTAATAACCGTACAAAAGTTGCTGCCGGCATTCGTGTTATACGAGACTCTTGGATCTTGACGCCTACCCTACTGATGTATATAGTTTAGTTCAATATGTTTGTATGTATGCATATGTATCTATATATACGTATACATGCACCAAAACAAGAGAAAGAGAATAGTAAGAAAGTAAGCGAGTGAGAAATTAAAGTACAATGTTGGTGGCAAAGCTTGAAAAAGCTCAGGTATTTCAATCGAGGAGGCATCGCGTCTCTCTGACTTGCCACCTCGCACTCTTCCTTTATTTCCTACCCTCTCTCATCCCTTTCAACTTGCACGGCACGATCCGATGAAGATATAATCGTGATCGCGTGCGAATAGTAATTAGATCAAAGTTCGGTTGAAGCGTCGAGAGTAAAGGGAAATGTGGAGTTAAGTAGAATTTTGTATTAAACAGTGAGGAGTAAAAGAATTAAAATTAAGAAACTAAATTTCTACTATAATAGTAACAAAAAAGGGTCTTTAGAGCTGTCATGTGAATAAATGTACATCAACATCCTGTTATATTTAATCCTATATATAATATTGGGTATTTAAACGGAAATCATAGATTTATAAATATTTTATCGAAACCGCGTAGTTTGCTCATCTTTTCTTGACTGCATAATCGTAGCCAGAGGCTATATACAGTCACTTATGTTACTAGTTTTGTGGCAGCAGAATAAGCGGTTTATGCGCTTGTGTATGTGTGTGCGGGTTACCGGAATGGAGAAAAGAAAACAAAGAGATGTAACGCCACGCGGCAGTCAGCATATCAGCTGATGAAAGTGGTAGACCTTGAAGCGGCCTTCTCCATCCTCTCACTCACTCACTCGCTCACTTACTCACTTTTTTATATATATTTATTGTATATATTTAAAAATTTGTTTTTACTCTTATTGATTCTATGCACCCGTATAATCCGAAGGAACTCGTCGTTCCGCTTCACAATCACGTGGAGAGAGTCATATCAACTTGACGATGTTGATGAATGATGAAGTAAATTAATTTTGTTTAATCAATGATTTTATTGATTACTATCTTGCTTATCATGTTGATCTTGTATTTTTATTTTAACTTAATCAGATACTGATATCTTCGTTGACTTTACCAGCGCAGGTACCAGTATATTTAATGTCAAAAATAAATCACCAGAATGTATGTAAAAAAAATATGCAAATAAAAATATTTTTTTTTCATTAATGTTCAATAGATATATCTATTACTCTGAAAACATGAATAAGCGAAATTGGTGAAAATTCACTAATTTTAAGTGCAAACTGAACCACTTTTTAAAATAAGTGGTTCGGTTTGCACTCAGAATTAGTGAATATTCACTTATTCATTTTTATTTCACTTATTCATGTTTAGAGAGTACATCGTCCAGCACTCCATTTTAGTAAGGTGTGAAAATAATCAAATGAACTAGATTTTATTCTCAGTAGTCAGCAGACCAAAATACTCAAGCTGTCCGGATGTCAGACCTATGGACGCACAGACATGAACAAGTAAATTAATCACTTGAATAATCTAAGTACGTACACAAGTGTGATAATGTAATGTTAAATTTAATGTCCCATCTTCTGTCTTCCATTTCGGAATTTCCTCTCCTGGTTTATATATATATATATATATATATATATATATATATATATTTAGTTTCTAAACTCTAGACACATAAACAGTAATATTTAATGATACTGAATGTGTAACTATCTGACATTTGATGACATCGAACTATATATATGTATATATATATATATATATATATATATAGATAAATAGATAAGAGTAATTATTTTTAAAAAGAGACATAACAAAATATAAAATGAATAATTAGTTGACGCAGTCTTGAACATATTACCATCAGCAAACAGAGTTAATCTACTCAAGTTATATTATAGGACATTTGGTCTGTCGCATTTAGTTTTCTACACTACTTGTATACAGTAGTATAGACTGAGTTAAACTCAACAGTAGTGGGGAAAAGACTACCCCGTGTACCGTGACTCGCGCAGGCAGACGAGTCAGTGCTCCGGTGAACGTGAGATCGGAAGGATTGTTTGTGTTTCATCTTTCCGTCACGACTTTTATCCCATTTACTTATATTATTATATTATATTATTATTATTATTATTATTATTATCATAGTATATAGATATAAATTAGTTATTTAAAAAAAAATATCTAAGCGTATAAATTTTTAATTAACAATTTAGTGTATTAATAAATTGGAGTGTATAAAATTTTTTTACATAAATGTGATAGTGTTTATTATTATTAATTGTTAATAGTAATAATTTTGATTATTTGCATATTTAATTTTTAAAAAAATTATTTGACAAAAAATTATTTACGAGAAGACGATTCAATAACTAAATAATTACACTGGATTGTAAGATAAAAAATTAAGTTATATATTAAAAAAAAATAATTATTACTTTTGTAAATTATTTAATAATCAAGGTTATAGTGAAATTATAAACTCAACATATTATTTGTTTTTTAAAAACTTTAAACCACCCAAGTAAAACCAGCAATTTAGATATCTAGAAAATAATTAAATTTAGATTCTTCTTCATGCACCGGATGCGCGTAAGTTGTCACGGATATAATTAAGGCCGTCTGGAAGTGCCGAGCCGCATAAAAGACCGCAAAAAATAAAAAAGTTGAAAAAAAAAAAAAAAAATCAAGTTTTAAAAGAGTAAAACAACGAGCGACAGTCGGCAAGAATATAAGGAACAGGTGAAGGTAAAGGGAAACTAAAGCTGTGAATGACGGCTGGTGTAAGTGAAGGTCAATAAAAAGACACGCTCGGTTTCGGAGCGGAACAGGATTATAATATATTAAAAGTGATGCTCGGTTTAGTGTTAGTTTAAATAAGCCAACAGTGAGTTTAGTATTGGTATTAAAATCCAAACACTGGTTTTGTTTAGTACCGACTATAACTAAAATCTGTCGTTCAAACGGAGCAACTACAGCCACATTACTGGCATAATACATATATACATATATATATTGGAGTAGTAGTAGATAAATAGTAGCAGCAACAGCAGAAGCAAAGTCGCTAGTATAGGTTGATACATTTGAAGTAATCGCGTGTATATACTCGATGTTGTGTCCATTGTGCCCAACGTGCTTCAACGTGCTGTGATAAAGCTGTGATATTGTGCATTTCATCGACTAAAACCCATGTGTATGGGATCGTCATTCGTTCTATTCATTTATACTTCGACGCGCTTCACCGCATCAAATACAAATAGGTACGGCAGTTTTTTTATTTTTATTATTTTCTATCAAAGCCTTTTTTAACTGTTGAAAAATGGAAGGTACTCAAAAATATGTTTGTGTCGATATTTTTTTATCACTACTATTTTTTGTTTCTGTTTATCAATTCGAACTGTCAAATTTGTACGTATATTTGTCCACTTGTAAAATAAAAAATAATTTTAGTAATAACATACTCTTATTCGTTAGAACTGCAACGACAAAACTTTAAAACTCATATTCAATATGAAATTAATGTTTATTTTTTTATCAGCCATTGTTTTTTATGCATCAATAAAATGAGTCATTAATTCTTAAAACGGAAGTAGTTTAAATGTAAAATATTCATTTGAAATGATATATCTATGGAATGTAGTCATTCATGATAATTTAAATTTCCTGAACGGAAAGATAATTTGTTTTTGTACTCAAGTTTGTGTGGTTGCAGTACGACACTAAACTACTGACTCCATTTGTGAGTACTCGATTTGTGTGGTGCCAATATGTATGTATACATGTTTGTATGTGTTTGAATGTGAGTCATTTTCCCAGTGGAATTGTGACTATATAACACTAAAACCTCGACCTTGTGGTTTGTAGACTTACCATACACTCTACTGTTAGCTTGTGGACCCGTTCACACTCGCTCTGTGTTGTTACATTAGCTTTAACATTGCGTGCGTGACAATGAAAACTGAAATTAGATCAAAGTACTTACACTGAAAACACGCGATTTGTGATTTTTTTTTTCTCTACGTATTACTTTTAATTATTTTTGCTTTTTGTTTTCATTTTTTTTTGTGTAATTTTATTGTTAAGACATTTAAAAAATCTTAACTTTTTTTTTTAATTAACACGGTACTAATTATTCATTGAATCGAAAAGAAAAATATATCGTTAATAACTAACGATCAATTAGAACTAGATAACTTTCTGATATGATAATTTAAAAAATTTATTTGTTGCCATAAATTTTCCCAGACAAATGTATTATCTTTTTTTTAATTTTTTCTAACAATGACTCAAGTACTAGGTGTTATCAAACATTTAAAAAAAAATCAACAAGCAGTGAATTTACTTTAGAGAAAAAAAAAACATCATGAACTGGACGATAAATTTTCTTTTCTCGTGGACCAATGTGCAAAGGTAGAACGTGGAAAAAGACTGGTTTAAATGAACCGCTCGTAAAACTACTCCCCCAAACACCCTTCTTATATTTCTGTGAACGAGCAAATTCAACCTACATGCAGAGAAACTTACTCGTAGTAGTATATTTTACCTTTTCCTCCTCCACTTCAGACTCTGACCTGGTCGTACATCGTGAGTGGTCTACATTATGCACGCAAGCCTTTTAAAAACGTATATACACATTGAAAAAGTTCTGCGACGTGGACCACCGGTGTCCCGCGGTTTTAAAGTGGATAAAGTAAAAAAATGCTAAAACTAAAGATAATAATGTATATAAAGCAAAAAACAAAAAAAAAAAATTAAAATATAAAAATGAAGCAAAGTAGAAAGTAAGAGAAATTTGAATTGCCCCTACATAGTTGCGCCCAACACCGTGTATTCGCATGCACGCGTTGGTTAAAGTACGTGCAATATTATGCATTATGCAGAAAGTAAACCTGGTAGAAGCTGTATTTATATATGTATATATACATAGTAGTGAGTCGCGATAGCTGCAATCGTTAGGTATGAAGAGAAAAATGAAAAGACATACTGTTGGGTGTACAGCCAAATAGAAACGTCTAAAGTACATGCCAACAATTTCCGTTGTTGTAAATTAGAAAAAAATAATAATAATAAAACAATACGATCGTATAATTTTAACGCTGAGCTGGAAAATTTAGTTTGTTAAAAGTTGGCAGGAAAAAAAAACTAATTCAATATAGCGGCGAAGAAAAATTAGGTATTAAAATAGAATCGGGCGTGATGGAAAAAATTTTTTTTTAATATGTATAGTTAGTTGATTTGTTTTTTAATGAATTTCAAATAGAATTTATTTATTGTCGCGTTCGAAAAGTTTATGGTTTATATATAGTCATAGTAAAATCAAGACTCATTCAATGACTAAAAAATAAATAAATGTATGTATAGAGATATACAGCTTTATCAGGTTTGCTAACACGCTCATACTCACTAAAACTTTTTTAATCATACTACTCTTCCTTCCATGGAATTGGTTGCAACCGGAACCCAATGAAAAGACCAACTAATGAAAGTCGAAGATTTACCTTAAACTTGTTTTTTCTTCTTGACTTTATCTCTTTTAGCAGTCATCTAAAACACGCGTACACATTCTCAAGCACATCATTTTACACGGAAAAAAATTCTAGTCAAATTTATGTTACTAACATCGTAATTTTTCCTATTGATCATCGTAGTGGTGGACTATACTTTCAAAATCATAATTTCTACGATGTATCATATTGTAAATTTGATCTGAAATAATACTACTAATAACAGAGCTACTTAGGTGAATTCGGAAATGCTCTAGCTCTAGCTCTCGCCATATGGCAACGCTTGGCTAGAGCTAGAGCTAGAGTATTTCCGATTACACCCTTATTTTTATCATGTCATTTTTACAAATTACATCGTATTACGACAGAGGATGTACTGTAAAATTTATTTTATTCAAAAGTAAATAAGAAGATGAATATCGGAATAAATGTAGTTTTTGAAATAATTTTCAATCCAAAAAGTCTTTGTTGAAATTACGATGTTAAAGAGTAAAAAATGTAACCTACATAGTAAATTTTAAAATAAGACATTTGAAAATTGATGTTAATGAAAGTAGGGGAGGGAGGGGCAAAATGGGGTACTTCAGGAAATACCAAGTTTTCGAAGACTCAAATTCACTAAATCTTTATTTTTAAATGATATTAAATGCAAATAGAAAAAATTTTTCATTTTTGCGGGCAAAATGAGGTATCTGAAAAAGATAAAAAAAAAATTTCTGGATATTAAATGAATTTGATTCAGTTAATTTTTTCTGCAAGTAATTGGCATGAAGAAAAATTATATTTTGCATAATTATTGGATGCAAAAGAAGAAAAACAAATTTTTAATAGTTTTTATCATAAAACAAAAGTCATTCATATTTTTTACCTGACGATTGATTTTTAAAAGAGTTTAACAAAAAAAAATTAAAAATAACGCTCAATTATACTTTAGCCCAATATTAATAATCGATATTTCTCAACATCCGGCTATTAAATACCCGATTCCTTTTTTTTTTGCCGTTAAAAATTATAAATTCAAAAACCCGCACATTAATAAATAGAATCCGAGTATTAAAATGATAATTAAATATCTTATAAATAAACTTTTTTATTCGATTATAAATTTAAAAAATTCTTAAATTTATTTTTTTTTAAATTTATCTACCTACACAAATTTCATTCATTTTATTTTTTTTTTCTGCAAAAAGTCATTAATGGTCACGGGTTTAATTTGTATTTTTTTTATCGGCATAAAGATGCAGAGAATGCGGAAAATCTCGCGATACTCCCTTGAGATGTGCCACAAGGGATAAAACTCCCCAGCGGGCACGTCACGATGATTTATCGAGTCGATCGTATTATTTCACGGACCATGGACCTCTTCGATAATATCCGTTGCAGGTGTGCATTTCATTCTCCCGTCGCTCAACTACTACAATACAATACTCATTGCCAGTTTCATCGTCGTAATATAATCCTCACTATGTTCCATTATCAGATTATCATGTATAAATATATATACGTATATTTTCTATACAAAATAGTCACAAAACAACAACAAAGACAATAATAATAATAATCATAATAATAATAATAATAATAATAATAATAATAATAATAATAATAATAATAATAATAATAATAATAATAATAATAATAATAATAATAATAATAATAATAATAATAATAATAATAATAATAATAATAATAATAATAATAATAATAATAATAATAATAATAATAGAGATAGTTTAAAACCACAAAGTAATTTTAATTACAAATAAAAAGCTAAATACTAGACTAACAACTATTTATATGTAAATCGTTCATTTACCTTCTGTTATTTTATATCATGTCTCTAAATTTCTGTATATTTTAATTATGATTCTCTTTTTCTCTTTTTCTCTATTTCTCTCATCTCATATCATCTCATTTAATTTAAATTAATATCATCTTGTTTTCTTCATTCAACTGCTAGGGCTTTATTTCATCTAACGATCACCAACACCACCAACATAATCACCACCACTGTCACTAGCATCACTAGCAACCTCATTGTTGTCACCTAGAGATTAAGGAACAGTTTATCGTTTGTCTTGCCTATACGATGTGCCGGGTTTATACTCGCCTTTCGTGTGTAATTCGAAAATGTTTGCCCTGTCTTATATCCGTTTGCCTGCCCTAGGTCTTACGGATTTAGAGAAGATCAACCTTTCTCTAGACATGACCTCATTTTATACCATACCACAACACACATTCTCTATACCACCTATATATATTCCTTATACTATAACCACATATATGTCGTTATATACGTTTCATCTTCTATGACCATCGCGTTACCGTAAGCTCGAAAATGCCATAAGTCTGTCTCGTAAATCACACGAAAAAATACAGTTGAGTTATATTCTAAATGAGTATTTATTCAATTTTTTTTCTTTATTTTATTTTTTATTCTTAAATTTATCTGTTTTTCGATACATCCATTCTATTTTATATTTATTTTATTTCAATAAATTTAACTCAATGTTTTTTCATTTAATATATGTATTGAATGACATTACGGTTTGAAAGGCTATTTTGATAAAACCGAATGCGATTATGAATGAGAAATGTTATTGAATTCGTATATATCTATATACTATATATATATCTGTATTTATATATATTGTAGGTAGTGGATAAATACGATAGAGAAATATCTTTAATTACCAACTAAAAATTCAAATCATTATTTGTTCAGATCAGCAAATATATTCCAATTGATTCATTTAATTTGTAAAAATGATAATTAGTGAAATTCACTACGAATCAGTAAATACTCACTATTCCTCCAGCTGTAACTATATCACTAATTCAATCAGTGGTATACTTATAGCTGGTTCTCAGTGTATATTCACTGATTCGCAGTAAATCACACTAATATATTTTTAGAGAGTAATCTGTTGATATAAATACACTCTCGGCTGCTAGCCAATGACATGCTCAACCATTGAACCAATGAAAATAGTACACAGAAAAAAAAGGATTCTTATAGCAATAAATTTTTTCTCACCCCAAGAAAATTTTTACTTGTCTCAAGAAATCTTTTGCATCATGAATTCAAAAGAAAAATTTTCTTGAAGCAGGAAACAATTTTCTTGAGTTAAGCAAATAGTTTTTGCTCCAAGAAATTTTTTCTAGTCCTAAGAAAAGTTTTGTTTTCATTTTGTAATGAAAAATTTTTGTTGCGCCAAGAAATCTTTTTTTTTTGTGTACACTACAAAAGAACCATCAATAAGATATTGAATTTCCTTTATGTAAGATACACCTCTTTCTAACGTTCAACATTCATATCTCATTCTTAATAAAATATCTTTGACATTAATTGACAATACGTCAAAATCATAAAATAATTGTGTCAATAAAAAAAAAGTTTTAAGTGATATTGAAAAATTAGTTTTTAATAAAACTAGGATTTAAA
>CP092720.1:8156339-8166339 GCA_030273425.1 Microplitis manilae | reverse complement strand
AGAAATAACAAATATTATAGTTTCAAACTCGATATTGTCGATTTAAACTGTAAAATTTGCTGCTTAAAATTGTATTAATTTTATTGCTACAACAAATTTCTAAAATTACAGTTTGAACTTTAATTTTTACAGATTTTTACCCGGAAAGCCTGATTTACAGTAGAAACTGTAATTTTTCAACTGCTCTTTTTTGCGTGTAGGCATTAATTACCACATCTGTACATCTGTTAATTTACGTTAACTTGTAATTCATATTGTGCTTATATATTAGTCATAATTTAGACAGCAGCACTTGACGATAAACTAACCTTATGATACAAGTTTTCAAAGAAAAAGTGTCGCTATTAGTGTTATCTTATGCAATATTAAAAATGCATTTACTTCCCCTCATAGCCAAGTTGGCAGCAGACCGACGACAATTTTCTGTAGCATTTTGTCATCAAGTTAGCCGCAAAAATGAGCATTTCCATAAGTTGCCTCTAATTTTTTCAGAAGGTTAGCGATAGGTTGCAGCAATAGATTTTCGTCAACTTTCTTATAAAGTTGGTAATAACTTGTAGTCTAGTTGGTTGCAACTAATGTACATCATTTTTCTGATCTTAAAGTCTGGCTATCAAGGCTAATAGTCATTTTAACTGCAAATTGCCGTCAACTAAAGCATTCAACTTGTCTGAAACCTGCCGCTGGTAATGAATGATAAATTGACAATAAAAGTTGAAATACAAAAATTGTTATCAACTTTCTGTTAATTAGCACTGTGCATCACACTCATGTTGTATTAAAAAACTAACAAATCTGCAGTTAACGTAAAAGTTTAAAATACAAGTAAAATGATGTCAAATATCAGATAATTTAAATTTAACAAAAAACGGAATGAGTTTCTGCGGTATCTGGAGTTTGAATTTGTAAGGCGGGAAAATTTGAATTTAGGGTAGGCGGAATTAAAACTTGGTTGAGGTTTTTTTTTTTTTTTTTTTTTTAATAACCATGGATTTTTAAATGTATATCATTATTTTTTAAGAAAATTATTACACAATTTATTTTTTTTTTTTAATTCGTTATAGATTATAATTTATTTATTTATTATTACCAGTTGTACAGTTTGATGCTACCAAACTCTTATACAGTTTTCTCTTAAATCTAATATATTTTTAAAAGATAACATTTAAAAATTACAAATATATAACATTATAAGTATACATATATATACATACATACACATACATATACATACACATACACATATATACATACATACACATGCATATATATTTATCTTCATAAAATTAATTTTTATAGTTGACTAAGCATTTATAAGTCTCTTTCTATATATTTATCTTCTTTGGTTGTGTCTCCTTTGGATATTTCGCCTATCTGTTTCAGATATTATACTTCAGTGTCTCTTCTTCGTTCTATTTCCTTGAAAAATATACAAATTTCCTTAATTGGGGGGTCCTCTCAGTAGCTGCCTTATGCATGCGTCAAGGTCTGCTTCATAGTTTCCTTCTGTAAGATTTTGGAGTGATGTTCTTACTCTATCGGAACACAGTTTCCTAGCCTCAACACAGATGAACAAATGATTGAGTGTCTCTGGTACTACTGTACATATCCTGCAATTAGTGTTACGATAGCTTTTCTTGTGTGCCTTTCCATAATTACCGCACCTTATGCGGGTCCAGATTTCTTTCATCCAACCGTCAATGGATGGATCACTCCAAAAAGGCTCCGTTGTTGTGCAGGTTTTAACAAATTTATATATCCGACTGAAAGAGGACTCCGTTATCTTTTGGTTAATGTTGTTGATCTGCAGATTGTTGAAGTGCTGTAACCCTGCATTAAGACGTTCTTGTAGATTATAATTTTTAACTTCCCTCTAAGAAAATTGAAAATTAAAAAAAAAAAAAAAAAAAGAGGGAGTTATTGGTATTGGTCCGATTTTCGAAAACCTAGTTTCCTACAATTCCTACAATCCGGGAAAAATTAAGCTTAATCAGCACAATACGTTCGGAGTTACTTGAAAAATAAAATTAAAAAAAAAATTTTCAGCGTTAGAGACTAAAAAACTGCGTCAAATGCCACCTCAAACGTCAAAATCAATCTATTACCCATACAAAGAAAAAGAATCGGCCCATTATTGGGTCGCGAATGGCTGCCAATTTTCATACATCGGCCGAAGATCGGCTAAGTATCTGATGATAACAGTATGCCAAGTATGGCGGTGGCAATTGTAGGATATGAAATAATCACACTGCTGGGTTAATATTGGCGGTTCTTTATTAAACATAAAAATACATGCGTACCCTGACTGGTGTTAACACACTCTGAACTTATACGTCCTCAATCAAGCACACACTCGCATCATGCCACGTCACGCATTTTACATTGTCACGTAGTGACATCTCTACGTACTCTACACTCCTTCCTCATTAGTATTTAAATACGCACACATCAATCACAGATTTAATCAATACACAGGTTTAATATTTCATTGAGATCGTCGAAAGGTCAACGCTGTGTCACTCCTTGATGTGGCTGAACTGGTAGCATCATTTTCCTTGAAATCAGGTGTAGAATGTGGTTTACTGTCGCTTAGGCTTTGTCCTTGGGAAGGATCCACCTTGGAGTTCTCATTTAACGAAGTAGTAGCACCCGTGTCATAATATGGTGTGTTAGGTAATCTGGTCCTTGTCAATTGTTGCAGCACACGATTATTTAAATCAGGCGACAGTTCTGTATCTTCTCTCGTGTGCTCGAGATTAACCACTGCTTTCATTTGATTGGCGTGTCTGGTCCAAGTCAGGCCGTCCACAGTCCTGACTTCATACATATTATCACAAACTCTGCGGATGACTTTAGTTTTGATCCAACTGCCTGTACGATAGTCCTTAGCCCAGACTGACTGACCTACAGCAGAATCTAGCTTCCGATGACCGCGCCAGTTTCCCCGTTGACTGGATATACTGGATATACTGGAGGAGCCATCCGAGGTTCATTCCCATCTCGACAACCCAATCACGAAAGAAGAAGTCATAAAGTTCAAGCCTGATAGGAAATCGGCAGCTGGTCCAGACAAGTTAGGTGCCGCCAAATGGCTCAAGGAAGTGTCTGCGATGGTCAAGGCGATCTTGATGAATATCATGATGCTATGGGGCCATGTCCCCAAGTTTTGGCGTGACTCCAGAACGATTTTGATCCCGAAAGAACGTGGCACGATGGACCCAGGCAAGTTCAGACCGATCTCAATTTCTTCAGTTGTATTGAGACACATGCATAAAGTTCTAGCGGCTCGCCTGGCAAAGCTGAACCTGTTCGATGAAAGACAACGTGCCTTTATAAACGCGGATGGTGTGGCGGAAAATACGTTTATCTTGTCCTTAGTTCTGAGTGAAGCATGGTCCAAACGACGATAACTGCACGTTGCAATGATAGATGTCAGGAAAGCTTTTGACACTGTGTCCCATCAGAAAATCCCAGCTGTACTATTGAAGAATGGCCTGACCCAGCATAAAACGAAATACATAGAAGATCTATATAAGGACTCAAATACAGTCCTCGAAGTCGATGGTGACACCTCAGCCCCTATTCATCCAGCTCAAGGTATGAGGCAAGGGGACCCACTATCGTCGTTTGTCTTTCACCTTATCATGAATGAAGTTCTGAGTGCCATCGGGCCGGTAGTAGGATTCCAGCTTGGGGACGTTAACCTGAATGCGTTAGCATTTGCTGATGACTTGGTACTGATAGCCAGTACACGGGAAGGCCTGCAAGAGTCGATTAATAGTGTAGTTAGAGAAATGTCAGAATACGGACTGGAGCCAATGCCACTGAAGTGTAATGCACTGTCATTGATGCCCTCTGGACGGGACAAAAAGGTCAAAGTTATTACCGAGTCTCAGCTTTCCATCAACAATGTTCCAATCTCACAGTTAGGGATACAGAAGTGTTGGAAACAGTTGGGGGTGAGCTTCTCGGCAACAGGCCCAACAGCCCCGGTAGTACAACTAGATGAATTGCTAGAAAAAGTAACAAGAGCTCCGCTAAAACCGCAACAGAGAATGAAGGTACTGCGTACGTTCCTGATACCACGGTTCACGTATAGATTGGTCTTAGGCAAGTCTAGTCATAGCTTACTCAAAAGGATGGACAAATGGATAAGGAAAGCAGTTCAACTGTGATGCAGGCTGCCGAATGATGTGACAATAGCATACTTCCACGCATCAATAAGTGAGGGTGGTCTTGGTGTACTTTCCTTCACAACAAAAATCCCTGAGCTTGTACGACGTAGATTGGATAATCTTTCAGTTTCGAACTTCAAGGCAGCAGTGAAGGCCGGTACTAGTTCTTGGGCAGAGTCTAGAAGAAACTGGTGCTCAATGGCTAAAATGAAGGACAATGAGTGGGCCGCTAAATTACACAAGTCAGTTGACGGCAGAGAACTGAGAGAAACGAGCAGATCACCGTTATTATATCGGTGGGTTGACGACCCATATGTCAAGGTACCAGCTAGAGATTGGGTGCAATATATATTCGCTTAAGGATAAATGCCCTACCCGGGTAAAAAAAATTATATATAATTCAATATAATCATATATAATTCTATATATTTATATATGATTTATATAGAATTATATATGATTCATATAGAATTATATATAATTATACAGAATTATATATAATTATACAGAATTATACATAATTATATATAACGATGAGAAAAAATCTCAACTGATTATATATAATTATATATAATTTTACAAGATTATATACAATTATATAGAACGCTAAGAAAAATCTCAGATGATTATATATAATTATATATAGTTACATACAATTATATATAATTGCATACAATTATATATAATTGCATATAATTATATATGATCATCTGTCATTTTTTTTAGCGTTATATATAATTATATATAAAAACATATAATTCTATATGAATCATATATAATTCTATACAAAAATAGAAAATAGAGAAAAATAACTTGGGAGTGAAGATATATATGTAAATATGGTTGTTTAAAAAAAAAAAAAATTTTTTTTTTTAATTTTCTAGCTCACAAACCAATCAACGGATTTTTATGCACCATAAATGATTTCATAGGAAATTGAACGCTCTACAAAAAAAGTCACACATAATTTCTTGATAAATCCCACTGTTCAAAAGTTATTTAAGCTTCAAGTCAAATTTATAGCAAATTTAGAGATTTTTTTACTTTTTCGGTGAATTTCGAAAAAGTTTGTTCGTAATAATTTGTAAGGAATAAAATTATCTACAAAACGAATCCTACGATATTTTTTGATAAGACCGTTATATCCACCGAAAAAGTAAAAAAATCTCTAAATTTGCTATAAATTTGACTTGAAGCTTAAATAACTTTTGAACAGTGGGATTTATCAAGAAATTATGTGTGACTTTTTTTGTAGAGCGTTCAATTTCCTATGAAATCATTTATGGTGCATAAAAATCCGTTGATTGGTTTGTGAGCTAGAAAATTAAAAAAAAAAATTTTTTTTTTTTTTAAACAACCATATTTACATATATATCTTCACTCCCAAGTTATTTTTCTCTATTTTCTATTTTTGTATAGAATTATATATGATTCATATAGAATTATATGTTTTTATATATAATTATATATAACGCTAAAAAAAATGACAGATGATCATATATAATTATATGCAATTATATATAATTGTATGCAATTATATATAATTGTATGTAACTATATATAATTATATATAATCATCTGAGATTTTTCTTAGCGTTCTATATAATTGTATATAATCTTGTAAAATTATATATAATTATATATAATCAGTTGAGATTTTTTCTCATCGTTATATATAATTATGTATAATTCTGTATAATTATATATAATTCTGTATAATTATATATAATTCTATATGAATCATATATAATTCTATATAAATCATATATAAATATATAGAATTATATATGATTATATTGAATTATATATAATTTTTTTTACCCGGGTAGGGCATTTATCCTTAAGCGAATATATATTGCACCCAATCTCTAGCTGGTACCTTGACATATGGGTCGTCAACCCACCGATATAATAACGGTGATCTGCTCGTTTCTCTCAGTTCTCTGCCGTCAACTGACTTGTGTAATTTAGCGGCCCACTCATTGTCCTTCATTTTAGCCATTGAGCACCAGTTTCTTCTAGACTCTGCCCAAGAACTAGTACCGGCCTTCACTGCTGCCTTGAAGTTCGAAACTGAAAGATTATCCAATCTACGTCGTACAAGCTCAGGGATTTTTGTTGTGAAGGAAAGTACACCAAGACCACCCTCACTTATTGATGCGTGGAAGTATGCTATTGTCACATCATTCGGCAGCCTGCATCACAGTTGAACTGCTTTCCTTATCCATTTGTCCATCCTTTTGAGTAAGCTATGACTAGACTTGCCTAAGACCAATCTATACGTGAACCGTGGTATCAGGAACGTACGCAGTACCTTCATTCTCTGTTGCGGTTTTAGCGGAGCTCTTGTTACTTTTTCTAGCAATTCATCTAGTTGTACTACCGGGGCTGTTGGGCCTGTTGCCGAGAAGCTCACCCCCAACTGTTTCCAACACTTCTGTATCCCTAACTGTGAGATTGGAACATTGTTGATGGAAAGCTGAGACTCGGTAATAACTTTGACCTT
This sequence comes from Microplitis manilae, assembly GCA_030273425.1. Classification (NCBI taxonomy): domain Eukaryota; kingdom Metazoa; phylum Arthropoda; class Insecta; order Hymenoptera; family Braconidae; genus Microplitis; species Microplitis manilae. The sequence continues at coordinate 8,159,658 of CP092720.1, read as the reverse complement.
TTTGTCCCGTCCAGAGGGCATCAATGACAGTGCATTACACTTCAGTGGCATTGGCTCCAGTCCGTATTCTGACATTTCTCTAACTACACTATTAATCGACTCTTGCAGGCCTTCCCGTGTACTGGCTATCAGTACCAAGTCATCAGCAAATGCTAACGCATTCAGGTTAACGTCCCCAAGCTGGAATCCTACTACCGGCCCGATGGCACTCAGAACTTCATTCATGATAAGGTGAAAGACAAACGACGATAGTGGGTCCCCTTGCCTCATACCTTGAGCTGGATGAATAGGGGCTGAGGTGTCACCATCGACTTCGAGGACTGTATTTGAGTCCTTATATAGATCTTCTATGTATTTCGTTTTATGCTGGGTCAGGCCATTCTTCAATAGTACAGCTGGGATTTTCTGATGGGACACAGTGTCAAAAGCTTTCCTGACATCTATCATTGCAACGTGCAGTTATCGTCGTTTGGACCATGCTTCACTCAGAACTAAGGACAAGATAAACGTATTTTCCGCCACACCATCCGCGTTTATAAAGGCACGTTGTCTTTCATCGAACAGGTTCAGCTTTGCCAGGCGAGCCGCTAGAACTTTATGCATGTGTCTCAATACAACTGAAGAAATTGAGATCGGTCTGAACTTGCCTGGGTCCATCGTGCCACGTTCTTTCGGGATCAAAATCGTTCTGGAGTCACGCCAAAACTTGGGGACATGGCCCCATAGCATCATGATATTCATCAAGATCGCCTTGACCATCGCAGACACTTCCTTGAGCCATTTGGCGGCACCTAACTTGTCTGGACCAGCTGCCGATTTCCTATCAGGCTTGAACTTTATGACTTCTTCTTTCGTGATTGGGTTGTCGAGATGGGAATGAACCTCGGATGGCTCCTCCAGTATATCCAGTATATCCAGTCAACGGGGAAACTGGCGCGGTCATCGGAAGCTAGATTCTGCTGTAGGTCAGTCAGTCTGGGCTAAGGACTATCGTACAGGCAGTTGGATCAAAACTAAAGTCATCCGCAGAGTTTGTGATAATATGTATGAAGTCAGGACTGTGGACGGCCTGACTTGGACCAGACACGCCAATCAAATGAAAGCAGTGGTTAATCTCGAGCACACGAGAGAAGATACAGAACTGTCGCCTGATTTAAATAATCGTGTGCTGCAACAATTGACAAGGACCAGATTACCTAACACACCATATTATGACACGGGTGCTACTACTTCGTTAAATGAGAACTCCAAGGTGGATCCTTCCCAAGGACAAAGCCTAAGCGACAGTAAACCACATTCTACACCTGATTTCAAGGAAAATGATGCTACCAGTTCAGCCACATCAAGGAGTGACACAGCGTTGACCTTTCGACGATCTCAATGAAATATTAAACCTGTGTATTGATTAAATCTGTGATTGATGTGTGCGTATTTAAATACTAATGAGGAAGGAGTGTAGAGTACGTAGAGATGTCACTACGTGACAATGTAAAATGCGTGACGTGGCATGATGCGAGTGTGTGCTTGATTGAGGACGTATAAGTTCAGAGTGTGTTAACACCAGTCAGGGTACGCATGTATTTTTATGTTTAATAAAGAACCGCCAATATTAACCCAGCAGTGTGATTATTTCATATCCTACAATTGCCACCGCCATACTTGGCATACTGTTATCATCAGATACTTAGCCGATCTTCGGCCGATGTATGAAAATTGGCAGCCATTCGCGACCCAATAATGGGCCGATTCTTTTTCTTTGTATGGGTAATAGATTGATTTTGACGTTTGAGGTGGCATTTGACGCAGTTTTTTAGTCTCTAACGCTGAAAATTTTTTTTTTAATTTTATTTTTCAAGTAACTCCGAACGTATTGTGCTGATTAAGCTTAATTTTTCCCGGATTGTAGGAATTGTAGGAAACTAGGTTTTCGAAAATCGGACCAATACCAATAACTCCCTCTTTTTTTTTTTTTTTTTTTAATTTTCAATTTTCTTAGAGGGAAGTTAAAAATTATAATCTACAAGAACGTCTTAATGCAGGGTTACAGCACTTCAACAATCTGCAGATCAACAACATTAACCAAAAGATAACGGAGTCCTCTTTCAGTCGGATATATAAATTTGTTAAAACCTGCACAACAACGGAGCCTTTTTGGAGTGATCCATCCATTGACGGTTGGATGAAAGAAATCTGGACCCGCATAAGGTGCGGTAATTATGGAAAGGCACACAAGAAAAGCTATCGTAACACTAATTGCAGGATATGTACAGTAGTACCAGAGACACTCAATCATTTGTTCATCTGTGTTGAGGCTAGGAAACTGTGTTCCGATAGAGTAAGAACATCACTCCAAAATCTTACAGAAGGAAACTATGAAGCAGACCTTGACGCATGCATAAGGCAGCTACTGAGAGGACCCCCCAATTAAGGAAATTTGTATATTTTTCAAGGAAATAGAACGAAGAAGAGACACTGAAGTATAATATCTGAAACAGATAGGCGAAATATCCAAAGGAGACACAACCAAAGAAGATAAATATATAGAAAGAGACTTATAAATGCTTAGTCAACTATAAAAATTAATTTTATGAAGATAAATATATATGCATGTGTATGTATGTATATATGTGTATGTGTATGTATATGTATGTGTATGTATGTATATATATGTATACTTATAATGTTATATATTTGTAATTTTTAAATGTTATCTTTTAAAAATATATTAGATTTAAGAGAAAACTGTATAAGAGTTTGGTAGCATCAAACTGTACAACTGGTAATAATAAATAAATAAATTATAATCTATAACGAATTAAAAAAAATAAATTGTGTAATAATTTTCTTAAAAAATAATGATATACATTTAAAAATCCATGGTTATTAAAAAAAAAAAAAAAACCTCAACCAAGTTTTAATTCCGCCTACCCTAAATTCAAATTTTCCCGCCTTACAAATTCAAACTCCAGATACCGCAGAAACTCATTCCGTTTTTTGTTAAATTTAAATTATCTGATATTTGACATCATTTTACTTGTATTTTAAACTTTTACGTTAACTGCAGATTTGTTAGTTTTTTAATACAACATGAGTGTGATGCACAGTGCTAATTAACAGAAAGTTGATAACAATTTTTGTATTTCAACTTTTATTGTCAATTTATCATTCATTACCAGCGGCAGGTTTCAGACAAGTTGAATGCTTTAGTTGACGGCAATTTGCAGTTAAAATGACTATTAGCCTTGATAGCCAGACTTTAAGATCAGAAAAATGATGTACATTAGTTGCAACCAACTAGACTACAAGTTATTACCAACTT